>JABFPN010003301.1:0-18607 GCA_022817305.1 Leptoteleia sp. ZL-2020
GGGGAGTCCGATATAAATTCCTCTGCAATTTAATCGATCGAACAATGCGATCCGATAAGCTTTCGAAAAACACCGTAATCAACTGACTCGCAAGAGAGAAGGAGAGAGAGAGAGAAAAGTCGTTCATTGAGCTGGAATAAAACGTATCAAACGTGCGTATTATTCCTCCTTCCCCGGGTGCAACATTTATTGACGTTAATTAATCGCTTAATTGCGATTAATCGTAATCGGGCGCGCGCGTGTGGCGCACACCGTCAAAGATCTCATGGCAAGTTTCTCGCGATAAAACGCCGTGCGTTGATTCGGCGGCTGATCGTATCTTAGCCGAGCGTCTGCGCGCGCGGTTTACTCGCGTTTGGACAGGCGACGGCCCAGCCCGGGCACTTGCCTCGGCCATTGCACGCGCCATTCGTAAACAAACATTTCCATCGCCGCAAACAAGATCATTCTCGTACGGCGCGAAAGTGATTAAATAAAAAACGTCGCTTTGTTTTCACGTCTGTTGCAAAGTTCACCGTTGCAATCTTCCCCACCGAGTTATTACCAGATTGCTGACCTGTGGCATTTTCATCTGGAAGAATAATTATATTTAAGTGATATGTGACATGTTTCAATCAGAAAATTGCCACGATAATTGATTATCGCCTTTTTGATTGGTCACTGGAAGATCTGATTCGAACGAACCAATCTGGGATCTGATTCGAACGAACCAATCATATTTGGATGAGGTGGTCCATTTCAAACATTCCCAATGAACATGTACAATTCGTCAAGTTGGAAACGTCACGTGGAATCCTATTTGAAAATTTCATTTGCAATCACATTTCGGTGGGATGGTCCTCGGATGACCATTCCCATACAAAAAGTTTACAAGGAAATTCCACAAAGAATATGTCAACTTCTTCGAGTTGGAAATTCCATCGAAAAATGTCGTCTGTAATCTAAAAATCTTAATTCTAGATAAGCTCAGTGACCCAATCGGCATGGCTATAGTATCAACTTTATACCCTATTAGCATACAAAGATTATCACAATGTCCGTCCCAAAATGATCCCTGGGATATCGCCGGGAAATGCGATATACTGGTAATATTCCAGGGACATCCCCACGAGCGGACATTTGCGATATCTTAAGATGTCTTATGAATATCTCAGATATTCTTGGAATATCTTCAGGATGTCTCTTGCTATTAGGGTAAGAATTATTATAATCTAAATGGACCAATCACATTTGGACGGGGTGGTCCATGGATAGGCCATGGATGTTCCCAGCGTTCTTCAAGGGACGCGCCACTCCTTCAGTTTGTGTTATTGAAATGATTCGCCTTGTATTTGAGAGGGGCCAAATGCATCGCCTGGGCGGGTTATCGTCGATTAATAACCCGACAGAGGGGTTATCGGGCTTGCATTTGTGCATTTCAATTTAGAGATAGTTTCGGCCTTATATAAGAGACTAACTCGTAAGCGAGAGTATTAGTAGTCCGTGATGCTACACGCGACGACGGTGGTCACCGGTAAGTCGGTGGAAGGGATCCCAATAAGAGCTTTATCTTTCGTAGAGTTAAAGAGGTGCCAATTATCTTTTTTATTACGCAGGTTTGCTGGCGTGCCTAGTAATCGCGAGCGCGCTACCAGGTAAGGTACTACTCGATAACACTTTTGGTATGGTCAGAAGTTGAGACCAGTTTCGTATCGCGTTACGGTGATAAGAAGAAAGGAAATAATAAATTTGATACTTTGGTATTACGTCACTTACATCATTACGGATAATGAGTGTATCATTGAACGTCAAAAGCGGGCAACATTTATTCTAGTCTTTATAAAAGTTAACGTTAAAATATTTTCGTTGCTTTTTTTTTATAAGCTCATAAATTGTGCGTAAATATTGTTCAATGTAATTTAAGTTAATTCATTTTCAGCTTATTTAGTTCAACCTGGAAAGGTCTTTGTCTACAATTATCATGCGGTTATTAAAGCTGGAATATTGGACCCAGAATCATATTCTTCTCAGTACATATTAAGGGGTACACTCTATTTGAAGCGTGAACCGGTACCTCAAAATGCATATTACGTCGTTTTGTCTAATGTGACTTATAATATTCACAATGGACAGGATCTGTACATCAAGAGTGGTCGCAACGAAAGAATTCCACCAGAACTACTCGAACCTTTCTTCATTGTTTATGATAAAACAGGCAAGGTACTTATTTTATTATTTCTTGGCTATGATTTTAAAGCGTAACTAAAGAAAATATTCTAGTATATAAAGTAACAATAATTATTATAAAGAAAAATTGATCTCTTAAATTTAAAAATATCAATATAAATAAATATCCTATATTGCTACAATATGAAATAAATATTATATTTAAATTGAGTATTTAAATTGAAATTTAATCGATACATTTATTCCCCTTAATGACCTAAGAAATCAAAAAAAAACTCTCTATTGTTTTGTCATTGAAAACATTGCGTTGTTTTTATCGTCGCGATCAAGTAGTATATTACTCCACGAGGAAAAAAGTGATTTTAAGTTGGTAACCCAAGCCAAAGGCGAAGAGTTACCAACCTGAAACCACTTTTGCTCGAGTTGAGTACGATATTTTACTCACAGTGAAAATGAAATATGTTGGTAGCCCTGCAGGCTACCAATACATTTTATTTTTAAGGTGAGTAAATAAATTAAATTTTGGAGTACGGAAGTCAAACCAATTATCTCATCGTAGTGTACTCTGGTTTATACTAAAATCGATGGCTAGATCCTGAACACCTAGTGATCCATATTAAAAAATAGAAAAATATTGATATTATAATTAAAAACAAGTGAACAATTGAAATATTGTTACCCGATTGGGAATTAATTGATAGTACGGACATAACCTAAGTGTGAATAGAACATTCTAGAAGGGTTATATTGTCCAATTTGAAGTATATGATATAGTTCATTGAACAAACTGAAAGTGCCCGATTCACTAATCAGGAAATCTAAATGGCTTTTATGGAGCAAATATATTCCAAAGGCCAATAAGCGAAACCAAACCACCAAACCTAATCTAAATTTTAGTTAATTAAAATTTATACTGACGAGTTCAATTCTTCGCAGCTCGAAGGTGTCAAAATTTCGCCCAAGGATAGTAATTATGTTCGACATATCAAGTATGGGATAGTATCAGCACTCCCTCTGGACCTGACAATGGAGCCTGATGCCATCAAATCACCCTACAATGAGGTAGGTAACGACTGATGTGAACGTATCGTTTAAGACTAATGTTCTCTTTGGTTGTTACCACCAGCACACCATCCACGGAATTTGTCCAGTGGTCATTCATATCCAGTCTACCAACCAGGATCTAAAGACTTTTACCGTGACCAAAACGTACGAACCTATGCAGTGTTTGGAATTTGTCCAAGGGGTATTCAGTGATGTTAACAAACTAGATACAACATGTGACGTCTTAAAAGAGGTAAAACGCTAGTATTAATTGTGAATTATATAGTCTTAATAGAAAAACCTTTCACTATTATATCCTACAGATATTGGTCACTTAAATTCTTTGCTATTTGGAAGGAGTATATATTTTTTATCTTATCTATATATAATAATAATTTATATCTTATTTGTAAATTTTAATTTTTTATATTATCCATTAATAATGATAACGAACCTTCACTTTTAAGAAGTTTGAAAACGAAGCTGGAAATCCACGCTTCTTTAATTGACCGTAATAAACATTTTTAGAACGATATGAGCACGGCCTCTCGCAGAGTTTTTGAAATGGAAGACCGTGGCGATCATTTGTTGATGAAAAAGGTTGTCAGTCATTCGGTTGTCAATTATTTTCCTTGGGCTCATAGGTCGGAGGCTCATTACCTCCTCACCAAGTGAGTTGGACTGTTTAAAAAAATAAATTAAAGTTATTGGAACTACTCCAAGTATAACAATGGTCCACGGAACCAGACTTTGGTAATTTTAAAGTAAAATTTTTACACCATAGCCAGACCTTTGTATTTGAATACGAAATACCACAACAATCACTGGACGACTTACCTAAGATTGATTATTCGATCTTACCGCTCGAATGGAATATATCTTATAGTAAACCTCAAAGACAATTTTCAAGCGGCGCAGCTGAAGATGTTACTCAAGGTAGGCACACCGTTGATCCAGATTATGCGGAGTCCCAAGTGAAATCTATGCTGGTTAATGCGGTGAATTATTTAAAAGAGAATCATATTACAATGAAGGAAGCTGATTACGAGCATAGTCAATTGCTAAATCGATTATTAGGATCCATGAAGTATCTTGATTTCGTATCTTTAAATTTGATTTATGAGACGTTGAAGGAAGGAAGAACATCAAAAGATGTTACCTCAAGGTACGTACAGTCAGAATTCTTAAACAAATATACTTTTCAGTCTCTATTGAACTTGTTCCCATTTCAGAAATATCTTTTTAGAGATGGTACCTTACGTGGGCACCCATGCTTCTGCCTATTTTATTAAAGAAGCAATTACTAAACGAATGGTTCTTGAGGGTGAAGCTATCTCAATGATTTCGAAATTACCAACGTATGTTCGAAATCCTTCCGAAAAATTACTCACAGAATTAGAGGACCTGGTGAAACTTAATGAGAATGTCCCTCTTTTAATTAGAAAAGCTTGCATTCTCAGCTTTTCAAGCCTCTTGGACAGAACTTACTCCAGGGATGATAATAGATCTAAACTATTTATAAATCACTTTTATGAAAATGTTGCAAGTAAGAATTGATTTTTAAATTCAAGTTTCATTACTTTTTGCGAACAAGAATGACTTACGATTCACGAATGAATAATTTCCAGATCACCCGTCATATGAAATGAAAATATTATTCTTAAATGCAATGCGAAATTTGAATCATGAACACATCGTTAGATTACTTAGGCCAATAATAACGGGAAAAGTGGAAATAACTAACAATCCGAACCAAATTCGTCTGTATGCAATTTTAGCAATTCAAAATTCTATCACTGATCCAAATGACATTTACAAACTTCTTTGGCCAGTTCTGGCAGACACTAAGTTGCCTGTTCAGTTAAGAATAACTGCGTATGAAGCCTTGATAAGGCAAGCAAGTATGCTAAAATTTATGACTATTTACTGGTTTATGGTGAAAGAGAAAAATGAGCACCTTTACAATTACCATTATACCACAATTGAAAGTCTAGCTAATTCTGTAGATCCATGTATGAAAGACGTCTCTGAATTGGCCAGAAAAATTTTACGATTTACTAGAGTACGAAAAAATACTAATGATTTATCTAGACAATGCGTATATGATTATTACGACACAAAATACGAATACGGTTCTACCGTTGCATTATCTATGAAATATGACGAAATGTACGAGACTCCTAGTTTTCTATCGTTGAATGTTTTCACGTCTACTGGTAGAAATCTTTACCATCAATTTGGGGTGAGTTGGAAGATATTTATTTTAATATAAATTAAAACTTTGTGTCAAAAGATTTTAATAGTAAAATTAGACCAGTGGAGTCTTTTCAAGGTTAAGAGCATGTTTAGAGAGCAAGATTTTTACAGTTTGTTTTTGTTTTTTTGTTTTTTGGTGTACTTTAGACATTTGGTAAAACTTCTGCGTTTTTTGCATATGCTTTATTGGACATTCAACTTAAAAAAAATTATTTTTATGTGCGCACTGTTCGCTGGTCGATAACAATTCTTAGGAACGGCTGGTCTGAAACATAAAATTGAAAAAGATTATTAATAAGCATAAAATGATCTGGAGTTTGAACCCGAGATTGAAAAATCTCGAAAAATAACAAAATGGCGGCCATTCGAAAAATGTAGTCGATTTTTACCATTTTTTTCTGCCTTTTTTCAATAATAACGTTTAAATTGCTTTTAGGTGGAATGTCATATCAACATTATACGTGCAATAATGCGAGAAATGTCAAATTCTAAGTCAAATAATAACATAAGGGATAGTTTGAAGAAATTTATAAATAAAACTTTAGAAATAAATGACTCAGAGCAGGAACTCAATATCGACATTGGTATTAAAGTAAATGGAAAAACAGTAATGGTATATCATCTCAATGAATTTTATTTAAAAGGGACTTTGAATGGCATATTAGATAATAATATAATAAAACATATAAATAATTTATATCATCAATTCATCAATTACGACAATTTGTATGAAATGAATGTTGCGACTGACTTTGGTGTTCCTGCAGTGGTGGGTAAAATGATTCCAAGTTTGTTCTCGATCAATATTAAGAACATTACTGTGCAGTCAGAACCCAAGTTAAATGCAGTTATCAAAATGGAACTGAAACATTGGAGACATGGCCAACATTACATGAGTGTATACAATCCTTTTTCAGATGCTTGGCATTCAATTCGAAGGGTTTCCGCTTATGACCTGGTTCTTCCAATAGACTTTACTATTAGTTATTTTTCTGAAAAGAATAACTTTAAATTAATCATACCCAAAACTCTGTCGGAGTATTATGTTACCGGTGTTAAGTATTATGCTAAAACTTACGTAACAGTAATGGAAAACCAGCAGGAGAACGATTTGAAAAAATATTGCCCACATTGCAAACACGCTACGCCTGTAATTAAAGAAGAATGGTTGAAAAACAATTATGAAAACATCGAAGATTCGAGAAATTCTTTGGGAACAAAGTTCTCTAGCGCCTATTTTAACTGCGCAACTTCGGTAACTCCTGCGAATAAACTTAAAGAGTTCATAGATGACTTTGACATTAGTCGTAAATTATACATGTACGTTTTGAATCTTAATTGTAATTGGTTGATTTGAAATATGTTGAATATTTAAGTTTACGTTTTGCTTTCAGGAATAATGTCCTTGTACTTTTGTTTTTGGGGAGCAGTCGAAGTCTATTTAAAAGCATGCATAATCCCCAACCCGTCAACTGTGGTTATATGTTCAAAATAGAACCAAGTAATAATTACCGTTTATCTGCGGTAAGTCTTAGATTAATAAATCTTAGATAAATTCAGCTAATTGCGCATTTGAAAACTCATAAATATGTACATATTTTGACAACTAAAATTATAATACTTTTGTTATGCAAATAATGAATGTTATAATCATACAACGTAACAAATTTATTAGTAGTTTTTATAATTATTAATCGTTTTGTTTTATCCAAAAATCATTTTATCTAACTTGCAGTTTATCGAATATTCATTTTATCCAAAATTTATAATATCTGTTTTGATTATAGTCAAAAACTATGCATACAGGTGAGTATTTCATCAAGATGTTTATTTTATAATGAATTAACTTTATCATTAAACCAAAATGTATAAAATTGCATTTTAGATAAAATGAATTTTGGATAAATTGCAAATTAGATAAAATGAATGTTGGATAAATTCAAAACACCCCAGCAATGAAACATTAAGTTTACGCATGAGTTTTCATTTGTTTCAAAATCTTACACTTTATTCTTTTCTTTTAGGACTGATAGATAGAACAGAAAAACATAATCTTATCTTCTATTGTCTTAGATTGAAATTAATCTCAATTATTGGAAACAAATGCATAAGTCATGGTATCTTATTCAAGGTCAAAATGTGTATTTAAAAGCAAGTATCCACCTTTATGATGATTTAAATTCAAAAAAAATTTCCTGGTTTTTGAACGCAAATGGTAATTTTTCACAAGGACATTTAGAGAATAACATTAAAGTGGTTGTCACAAGGGTCGTACCAGGGGAAAGTAATTTAATGGTTAGTTGAAATTTCCTAAATCTATTACTAACCCTGTAAAAAAATATTGGCATTAAACGGAATAAAATGACATTGATATCGAAAATTTTCAATTCGATTTGGGAAGTTTACGGAATTGAAAGCGTTTCGATTTCAATGGCGGAATTCAGTTTATGATAGTTGTATTCCGCACGGAATCGAAAGCTATTCAATGTCCGAAACGGAATTGAATCTGACATTTTGAATTTCACAAGCAATGGGAAACAACTGAATATCGGAAACGGAATTGAAATGCTATAATTTGAATTCCTTATGGAATCGAGAACCATCGAATACAGAAGAAGGAATTGATATGTATATTTTTTTGATTCCACGTGGAATCACTCAATTCCGTAACCTTCTCAATTCGAATTGAAATTTTTCGATTTCAATGTCATTCTATTCCGTTTAATGCTAACATTTTTTTCAAGGAATGGAATTCTTGGAAGACGTAATTGTAATTTATAATCAAATTTAGATATGCTTGGATGCAGAAAAGATTTATCCTGATTTTGAGGATAATATTTTTAAAGTCGTTCAAGAAGAGAGAGTAACGGGGAAAATTTCCTTGAAAATGGGTCCCACTGTTGATGATAAAACTTGCCCTACAGATGACATGGATATTACCATAAATTTTACAAGTGAACTGACGGATGATCAGAAAAATATGCAAAACTTTTATACCGATTGCTTAGAGGATATGAAGAATCCTCTCTATTTGCACCCTAAAGGCTTAATACCTTTAACTAAATCCTGCTATAAACGAAACGTTTTATCATCCACTATGCTGAAGTACACTTATGATATAAATTATAAACAGGTGAATAATTTGCAAATTACTTGAGAAATTAGAAAACAGTTTATACAGATAATCATAAAATTATTCCTTGTATAATTTTAGGTACCGCCTACTTTATTTAGTTATCTTTATGAAATAGGAATTATTGGTATGAAGGACATTTTAAGTAATTTACATCATTTACCCAATCGTACGGAGAGCGAACATATCAAGATCATTGAAGAGTATTATATGCATAAGAATTACAAAGATTTATACGTAATAACTCCCGTATTTGGTTACCAATTTAAAGAATTAGAAACAAACGATCCTTATACAAATTTATTTTTGGATAGTGTCCGTATCTCGACGTCTAATTCAATGAACATCATTTCGGGACTATCAAGTATAATTTTATTATTATTGTAGAATAATTATTAAGATTATTTTTATTAACCCTTGTGGAAAACAATTGCTGAAAAATACTGAAAAACTGTCGAAAAATTCCAATTTTAGCAGCTTCTCAGCATTTTTCAACAGTTTGCAATATCTCAATGGGAACGTTTGCTGGCGAAATGAAAATTGATGAAAAACGCTGAAAATTGCTGAAAATTACTGACCAAAGAATGCTGTAAAATGTTGAAAAATGCTGTCCCACAAATGCTGACAAATTCTGAAAATTACTGAAAAGTGCTGAAAATTACTGACTGAAGTATGCTGTAAAATGCTGAAATATGCTGCACTACGAATACTGACAAACACTGAAAAGTGGTCACTGACAAATGCTGAAAAACTGCTAAAATTGGGACTTTTCAGCTTTTTTCAGCAAATTTTTTCCATAAGAGAAGTTTAAGATAAATTTTATTAATCAATGATATTTATTCAATTATATATTATTTTATTAATTTAATTTGTTTCTTTCAGCATTCTGTACCATTTATCCGAACATAATTGTCAATTCATTAAATCAGACTTCAAAAATTAATTTAGAAATAAATCAATGGAATTTATTATCACTAGATTTTGACGTTAATTATTATGCAGTTTTTGTAAAGAAAGTTAAAGACGATCTGTTCGATGTAAAATTTGTAGCATTTGATTATGTATTTGAAATAGTACACAGTGGCAACGAAATGCAAATCAAAGTTAATTCAGAAGTTGTTAATTTCGAGAAAGGTTTTCTAGTAGTTTCTCTTATCAACGGTTACACATTCAGGTGAAATGTTTAATAATTCTAAATAATTATTTGTTATATTAAACACATATTTACTTTTAATAAAACATCATAATGAAGAATTTTTGATGTCTTTTTTCAACGTAAGATAACTTTATAACTGAAACAGTAAAAAGTAAAACTAAACTGCAAAATTATTTCATAGCTGTTACTTGTTTATTTTGTATCGTTTCAGATTACTTAAATTTGATAATTATATAGTTCTTAAAGGACCAGTAAAAGTTTTATACATGAACAGCAGCGTATCCGTTATGATAGACTCTGCTTGGATTTCCGATCATTACATATCTATGTGTGGAAGTTTAAAAAGAGGAAAAATAAACTGAATGTGGTAAACTGAATGTTTAGGACGAAGTATGGATTGCGAATAAATCTTGAATCTTGTAGATAGCAAGTTAAATTATTAAAATAAATATTTAAATTATTAACAAAATAAAAGTATTTATCCTTCCTGTTATGTTATATTCTATTCTTATTCTATAAGAAAGAAATTATTCTATCGATTTTCTATCAAATCAAATTCCTACATAGGAATTTGGCACCGGAAATTAGCTGGTTTCCCAGCTAAATTTTTTTAACGGGGATACTAATAACATAGATTGTATAGATAATATAGAGTATATTGAATAATATATCATCGGTAAAATAAAGATTTTAAATGACAAGACACCTATTTTAATTCACAAAATGTGTTTTATATTTCGGTTTCTATGTACATAAAGCTTAAAATATTACTCACATATTTTACATACACGACTTAGACCATCGAACTTATTTACAATTTCACAATTGATTAATTTGGGGTGGCGGACCGATATGGCATCGCGCCCTCTACTTAACAAACTTAATAGGACTTTGCTGTGCTCTTCTAGGATGCATTTAGGAAACGGATCCGTCAAGTTTCGCAAGAACGCCCGATTCCTGAACGAACGAAAGAGTGGTTTAAATACTCGCTTACATTAAATATGTTTTTTAATCGATTAAAAGATACGACAATTTTCACCAGGGAATCCGAACGTGCAAGTGAAACGAAAAATATTTACCTTCTATCTTCGCCTTTCCCTTTTCTTACAGTTCTTATTTCCTCATTTATTTTTGGAAGAACATCAACGGTTCCATCGACGAAGAACTAGACAGCAAGACCGGTCATGCATCCTAAACCAAAATTACGATTCGCATACCATATACACATTTACATATACATATTTATAGATCTATCCATATATTTCTACTCGTATGTAATTTCTGGAATACCATAACAATCGGTTTTGTTTCGAGATACGATGGGGTGGTCGCCATATAGAAAATTTGATATACAAACGAATATACCGTATCAGTATACAATACTAATACCATCGAAATTTCGCTTAAATGTAGGATCAATTGGTAGTTGCAGTTCTACGGAGGAAGTGAAATAGTAAAAGAAACACTGTGTCTGGTTTTACAACCTTTACAATATAATTAGTATCCTAGCTTTAATGACCTTATTTTACACAGGAAGAAAGAATTCCATTAAATCAATAATGTTCGTTTTTCGTGTAACATTTTCTTGAACTTTTAACAATTTTATACGTCAATTTGTTGCATTCTATAAATGTTATATTTCCTGAATAAAAATACTAATAATTGATTAATTAATTATTAGTTATTAAGTGGAGACCTTTTGAGAGAAAGTTATAAAAGAAAATAAAACAACAAATCGTTGAAGATAATTGCATTGTATTACGATCCTGTTACAATATTATCTAAGATTGCTTTAATAATTTACAATATATATTTAACATGTTATCGATATAATGACAATTTTTTCCCGTGTAACAGCTCATGGTTGAATTATAATATTGGAATTTGTAGAATATTTTGCATCGCGTCAAATATACAATATATAATCACATTTAATAATTGCGAATGTTTCAAAAGACGCCTATATCTTACAAGCTATCGTAGTTACTTTCGTACTAATTCATATTGTATCCATGTTACTGCTTCACTTCCATGGTACACAGGCGAAGAGTCGTTAATACGATTTGGAAAGTACTTATTGAACTCTTTTATTTTTTTTTATTTTTTTATTGAAGAGGCAACGCCATTTGCCTGGCACAAGTGGCGCCACCCCCTTACAGTACACTTTTATCAAAAAGCGCGGGAAAGGGCGTAGTCGGTTTTCAAATTCGGATATGTTTGGACTCGGTTGCCGAGGTTTCTGACTAGGCTTTTGCTCGGCTTCCGAGTCTGGAACGAGGGATACGAATTCGCAGAAATATACTTCCGAAGCTAGATATCACGATCGATTTCGAAACGGTCGATTTACAAAGTATGAAAGAACGGTAATAATGTTGGTCGGCCGGTCAACCAATTGGTCCGAATTCGTATGTTACAATAAGTCAGTACAAACGTAGAAAAGGATTCGCAAAGTGTTGCTTTTTAGAAAAGGGGTATGAGGGTAAAGGACGGGCAGGGGGCAAGGGGCAAAATTTGTCAAAGTTGGAATGTAAAAAGGGGGTGCTTTGAATTTATCCAAAATTCATTTTATCTTACTTGCAATTTATCCAAATTTCATTATATCCCAACATGCATTATATCAGAAAATTATTTTATCTTACTTGCAAATTATCGAAAGTTCATTTTATCTAATTTGCAATTTATCCTGCAGTCCGGATATGGGCATGGATGGAAGCAAATCGTGATAAAATGAATTTTGGATAAATTCTAAGCACTCCGTAAAAAGGACGACGCGTCCGACCGACCGGCCCGTGCTCGAGGAACGACTTTTGATTGCTGACTTTCGTAATGGTAACAAGTAGTCCCATCCTCTGTGGATAGTCCACGAAAATGCGTTACGATTAACGGCGGGCTCGTGCAGAATGTAATAAACATTCGATCAAAGGTTCGTCTTAAATACAATGATCGCATTGCGATCAAGATTAAACAACGCGCCGATGCCCGGGCGCGATTTCGCGGGAATCGGCGCATTCGTTGTGTTACCATTACACCAGGACAGTTGCCAGAAAGCTGACGTTGGCGGTGCGCTTCTGCCTCGACTAGAACAGACTCCGTGTTTTCCCGGGATTATAGTGCTTTTCGTATAACGTTTGGTCAACAGGAATGGGCGTTACATTTGCGGCTTCGCGTTCAGACTTGTTTCCAAGAAACTGTACGAAATGGTTTCAAACCGGTTGGCAAACCTGGTCTGAACGTTCCTGTTGATAGGACCAGTTTACAGAGGCGCCATAGTTGAACCTTCTCATCTTGTAAATGTTATTTGTTTCAATGGAAAAAAATGCCCCAAAGTTAGAATCATTGAAAGACCCAGGGAAAAAGGTCTATGCGTGGAACAAGATCTTATACATTTATTTAGTAACTTTCATTTTCTGACAAAGGATAAAAATTGTGCAGAATTTATTTGTTCCGTCTTCTTCTCGCAAATAGCTTTTTTATGAATTAAACGTAACGTAAATGTTACTACAACATTCGGACATCAATTGTGCTAATTGCTACACAATTTTTTGCTTCATACGAAGATCGGTATTTTATGAACATACGTGGCTTGGTTATCTAGTAAATTTCTTAAATTTCTAACGAAAAACAAAAAAATTAAACGCAGAATTTGTGAAGCTTTCCAGACCAGCAAAGTAAACGAAAAATGCTGTCTTTCAACGAAATGGCCACTAATGGGGCATTTTAAAATGTTGAAATTAAATAAATTTAAAATCAATAATAAAGTTAAATTATTATAAAAATAAAAATTTTTCATGATTGACTAAAATTAAACATTCGTTGTTTTACCATAATCAAACTTTGAAAGATCAAACATGGAAAAATTGATAATCACTTCACGAATTCTACTGTAAATCATATAATGCGACTTTTATCGAAAATTATATAGAGATTTGCTCTGTACAAATCCACTTTAACGAATTAATCATTAAATAACTTCCAGAAATTGATAAAAAGTTAGGCAAATTTATGCCGGAATTGAGAGTTCACTTCGAATTTTACATTAAATAATACATTATTTGATTCGCCGCGAAAGCGAAGGAGTCCGCAACAAGTTGGAAACAGGCAGCCAACAATAAAACAAAAAAGTATCGAAAAGCAGATTTACCGACACGAATGACGCTTAGTTCCATCATAATTGAATTAATAAAAGCTTTCTATTGCTGTTTTGCTTCAATCTTGACTGCCTGTCTTCCAACTTATCATCCAAATTGTTACAGACCACCCGAAAGCGAAATATATTGGTAGCCCGCAAGATTACCAACGCATTTTATTTTTAAGGCGAATAATGTATTTTATCACTCCAAGCGTGAACTCCTCTTCCCGATCCCCATCCCCGTGCGAAGGTGCCAAGCGTCGTGGACGTCGAATCCGCCGGATGGCGCGTGCGCGTTAATTTCAGTCTTGTGAAGTATTGAGCTCGGGGACCACTCGGTCCGAGGCTGATGGCGACCGTCGCTGCGGTCTGGTGAGCCAGGGGTGTCGCAGGATGTCGCTCGCCAGGGGGCGCTCTTCCGGGTCGCGGCGCAGCAGCGCCTTGATGAGGCAGCGCGCGCGTGGGCTCACGCTCTCCGGGATCGCGTATTGGCCGCGGGATATCTTCGCGAAGAGGGACGCATGCGCGGTGTCGTGGAAGGGGTAGCGACCCACGATCATCGTGTACAGCAGAATGCCCAGCGACCAGATGTCGGCGGCCTTGCCCGCGTACGCGCGTTCGAATCGCAGCACCTCTGGCGCCACGTACGCCGGACATCCCCGTCGCTCGGTCAGGTGGTCGTTGTCCGCCTCCATTATAATCGCGTCCTCGAATATCTCCAGGCGAAGCCGAGTTCTGCAATAAAATACGACACGATTAATATTTTGACTCCATTCATTGCATTAAATTGTTGTATTTCTTATATTCACCTTATAAGTAAAAAGTACTCAATTTGAAAAAAGTGATTTCAGGTTGGTAGCCCTTCACCTTTGGTTCGGGTTACCAACTTAAAAACTGAATTATAATTTTTGGCAAACTTTTTACTTTGTTTTTATCCGTTAGATGTCGCTAACCTATTGCCTATGTCGCTCATTAACTAGTTATTAAACAACAGTTTACTAACATTTAATAAATAGAATTCCTATTTTTAATAAATTATTTTAACAAATGTTAATCATTTAATTTTTCATATTGTAATATTCTGTAAGTATAATGCCAAATTAGTAAACTTTCTATTAAAAATTGATATTTTTTTCTCTCAGTGTAATATAATATATCTCATCATCTTTGTTATATAGTTATAAGTGACTGCGCCACCTGTCAAGGGCAATAAACATTTGTCTTTTTTGCACTATGTATAACATATTTGATGTTACTATTTTGTTTCTTAATATAAACATTATTATTATGAACCTTTAAACTCACGCATACATTTCTTTTAACGGAACTAATGAAACAATAACAGTAGAAAATTTCGTAATTTCATATGGAAAATGATATTTTATACTGTTCAAACTTATCTTTCCAACTTATATATTATATTATTTAGTTTACTTCAATGTTGAGATCGGTTCAAAATGTCATTTCTAACTTTCTATTGCATTTTTATATAACATCAATGAGTGTAACTGAAATAATTTGTTGTTAACTTTAGACAACTATTGGAGGTTTTGCAAATGGTTTTGCTAAAGAATTTTCGAAGTTACGCAAGCTCCAGCGTTTTATTTTCATTTTAAACGATCGGTTATTCCATCAATTTCCCGGTTATTTGAAATAAAGTAAAACCTTCATAATTTCCCAATAATTTTCATTTGCATTGCAAAATTAAATTTTACAATAAAAGCCTGATGTAACTGTACAGTAATGTTACTTCCTTATACGCTCTTATAAAAGTTGCGAACATAAAATAATTGTAGCTTACATAAGTTATTTGTCAGAAATTTTAACTGCAATGCACATGTTAAAGTTACCCTAAAAAAATAGTTTTTAGAAAGGAATCAAAATAAATATTAAATATCTATCTTGATAAAAGGAAAAAATATATAAATTTTTAATTTCTTTCTATTTTTCTATTTCATTCTATAACAATGAAACAGAATCAACTCCATCTATGAATTTTTTAAGAACTAAAATTATTAACCATCAAAAAACTTTGATTTAAATAGTTTTACTTCTGACTGCAAGAAAGTGAACAAAACTTTCATTGCATTAATGACTTTCTATTGCTTTTTTCACAGCGAACCCAAGTTTCATTGCAATTCAAATAATTTATAAAACGCCCCCTTTCCGCATTGGCACGTTACTATTCTATACGATTTATTTTGAAATAAATATAATGTCTGCGTCATTTTTTTCTTTAGCATTCTGACAGATCGTGGAAATAAAAGGATTGCGGACTTGGGGTAACCGTTCAAAAAGGCACGTATGTAGAAGTAATGCAGGTTCCACTGCCAGTGGAACAGCACAATTCAAAGCGATCGAGAATTGCATCAGCCGTTGGCGCGCTTTTTTCGCGGGGAATCAATGTTAATTGAAATTAACGCCGCAACCGAGGTCGCGCCGTACTTCTTATTTTCCATTTCGCGTCCCCGTCCCAGATTTTTATCACGAGACCATAGCTCTGTTTTTCCGGTTCAGCGACCGCCCCGATATTTGAGCTCGAATGAAACGCGCTGAATAATTCATCGCGCGCAATTTATTCCGATTTCCAGCTTTCGGGTTAAGTGTCCGGCGATCTCGCGAGGGAACCGAGATCCCTGCTTCCATTTTCTTCGGGTCGACTGATAAACAAAATTGTGTAATGTTAAAGTCAATCAACGTTGAATCCACGTTGAATAAACGTTTTACCATCAATATTTCTTTTCAAATAACCCAACACTTATCTTAATCGACTCCAAATTTATGTAACGTAGATTTAACGTTGAATCGACGTTCTCGCAATTTATATACTCCATTGTAACAACGGAAGTAAATTTAACTGTCTGCAATGTTTGCGTGATATTTTTCAATTTCTTAAACCCAGTTTTACTTTCAACGTCGATTCAACGTCGTTTCAACGTCAAATCGACGTTTTTTTCTGGAAAATTGTCGGGATTTTTTTTCTAGATACAACACTTCTGCGACGTTGAAAGAACGTGGAAACGAGGTCGTTGCTTCCCTTGAAGCCGACTCGATCGATTGTACTTTTTCAGGAAATTTTTCAACGCTTTTCATTTGTCGCAATCGGACCTTATTATTGCACGTTAATACGCGTGTGTTGAGGAACATGCATTGGTGTGTGCAACAATCACGCCGCAAGTGATTCACAAGTTCTATTACCAACGCAAGTCGACTCGAAGAAACTGTTATTGCGAGAGAGAACATTTTATGCTGCCATGAGAACTCCGCGATAAATGTCGAATCACATGGTTTCATAATGGAATTAATTGTTTGCATGATCATTGCTGCCTCTTTCACTTAACAATGGTACATTACAAATACACGCTTTATGATAAAAAAGCAGATAAATAAATGCACCGAGTTTAACGAAACCGAACGTTTGCAAGGGAATTGCATTGAGATAAGAATTCAAATGCGCCTCGAATGGAAATCGAAGTTATATTGTTATTCACGACGAGTCCGATCATAATGTGTATAAGAAACGAAGGAGCACCTAACGGACTGTTTTCAACTGCTCTAATTTAGTATCTTCACGAGTGTAATAATAACGTATAAAATAATGGGATATATTACATTTATCTACTTCAAGTGTAAAACGAAACTGTTACAAAATATGTCCATACGAGTTATTTTCCGAAGGTTTTAAGCGTTATCTAATGTTAATTTAATATTTATTAATGTATGTATAATATATTGTATATTAATGTATATATGAAATTAAATAACAAAAAAAAACTGTATTAAGTTTGACATTTATAAGGATAAATTGTTTGAGACATTTAAATTTCGTTTTATCGGCAAAGTCCCACGCGGCAGTAGTCGAACCGCCGCTAGGCGGCGCGCCGTTTCTCGCAAGCTCCCGTGCGTGCCCGCGGCTATTAGTAGCGGGCGAAAATTCGCGGCCGCGCCGTTGCGCAAAGTGCGTTAACGCGCCGTGCTATCGAAAAGCAATACCCCCCCCCCCTTTCTCGCTACAATTGCCCAACGCCAGAGCAATTCTTTTCATCGTCCAATAACAAACTTTACGACTCGGCGCAAAGGTTCGAAATGATCATCGATGACACATCATTATTGTGGGACATTTTGATGCAAGAAATTTAGCAAGAGCGCCGCGGATTGGGACACCGTTGCGAGGCGCCGCGGGAAGAGGGCGCGCCGATCAACCTGTAAACACGGAAGTGCTCCCGTAACTGCGCCGCCACTTAGGTAACGCCGCGCAGACGCATTGGAATTGCGTCGCGGTTACGCGATCGGACTGGAGTTGGGTCTCGCGAACCGAAACTGACGAAACTAGTCCGGGAAGCGAGCGGGGTCGAAACGGGTCGCAGCCGGCCGATTTTCGTCGGCCGGAGAAACGCGCCGGGCGTTTTTACGCACGCGCCGCGTTACGAGAACGGGAAGCTGCTTTCTTCGCAAACTTTCACCCGACGCCGACGCACGCTCGGGTACTGCCCCGCCCCCCCCCCCCCCCCCCCCCCCCCCCCCCCCCCCCCCATCTCCCCCCGCTCCCACCCGACCCAGACCATCTCTTCCTCGATCGGTTGCGAAAGAGACATCAATGACCGAAAATCGCGCCTCTTTCTAAACCAGCGAGAATCAAGGTCGATGTGGGTTTGATGACCCTCAACCAGAACTCGATGTACTTTTATCTTATACTTCTCATTTGGTCGGGGGGGGGGGGGTA
>JABFPN010003302.1:0-18599 GCA_022817305.1 Leptoteleia sp. ZL-2020
TTCCCCCCCCCCCCCCGGTAAGTGCTTCAATAACCGCGCGCCACTTGGCTTTCACTCGTGTCGTCCGAATCAAAGGCGTCCCCGTTTTGTTGCTGCGTCCGTTCAACGATTTGCAATTAATTTCGTACTTTATTGGCCCGTTCCATTTCACTCCGATTGTTTTACAACGCGCCATAAATTGGCGCGGCGGTGCGAGCGCTCCCGAACGAGTCACTCGCTCAGTGACCTTCATGCGTCATAAAGCCCAAAAGCGGTCTTAACGCAAAAGTAGTTAAAGAATCGATCGTTTGCAAAGCCGGCACGTTTCGATCGCGAAGCGAGCTGTTGCGCGGGTCAGTGAATCCGAAACTGAGCTTTACGATTTGTTTACTTCGCGGTGGGTTGTGGGACCTGGTTATATAGCCATAGGTATGCGGGGCCATGTGATCGTAGCTATAAACGCGCCTGTTATGCGCTCGTAAAGAGCCCCCGCTCGGCGCCGCGCCGCGCGCCACCTCGTAAAACTCTTGTTTTACGATCTCTGCCTATCGACGGAGGTGCTGCCTCCAAGCCGCGCGGGAAACTTTGTCCACTTGACCGTGACTGCGCTCGACGATCGCTCAAACAGGGGCATAAATGCCCAATAAAACATAAGCTATAGTTATATAAACATATTTAAACGGCTTCGCTAAATAAATCGGTTTAACTGATCGTAAACGTCGGCTGAATTGTTATAGCGGCACTTAACTCCGATTATTATCTATTATTTCAATCAAAGAGGCTTCTTATCGGGGTTCATGGTCATGTCGTGTCATAGACCGTGCATTTGCCGAGACGAGGCACGTATCTAGTGTGATGAAAGGATTTTTTTATTTATTACTTTTTTCACACATTATGTTTTATTAGTTCATATTTTGTTGGGTTTTATGTGATTAATTAGCTACTTGTATAGTACAGTTATATAGCAAGAAAATAATGAAACATTATTTTTATTATTCCTATTAATTTCTTATATCATTTTAATTGGCTATTTTAATATAATCCGAAATTAATTGGTAATCTAATAATTAATATTAGGATCGTAATAATGCAAAGTGATTTTTCGATAAAAGGGAAGTGATTTATTTTAATGTTTCTGCTAATAGTATGTAATATAAATTGTAGTATGAATTCAAAAGTGTTACACTTCGTGTTTTAAATTCTTCCATAATTCCTCGTTAATTAAATGACACTCAGACGCACGATTAAGTATTGACTATAATTCGAAATTCTACCATCATCATACTGGAATTCTAATTCCTTAGAGGAGACACGAAACAAAACACTCGCGCGCTCAAACTGCCGTACGAAATTCCTCGGGTAATAAGAATGATCGCCGAACAGTGGGATGCTAAAAAATGTACAAGGCAGTGCTGAAATGTTCGGTAGTTGAACGTATATAGGCGGTAAAGCGCAATGCCAGACAGCAACGGTGCTTCGAACCGTAACTACGTCACGCGTTCTAGACACTCGATGACGTCAGGGACGAGCTCGCGCGACACCGAACGATGACGTAGATAGAGGAGAGAGAAGCGGCCAGCCATGCTGGTTGGGGAAGGAAGAAAAGGGAGCCATTATAGAAGGGGCGCGACTAGGCTCTGAATCCTCCCCACCGACCGGCCCACCGAGGGAACAGCTGTCAGCTGCGTCGAGCGCGGACTCTCTACCTTTCTTTCTCTTTCCAGAAACACGTATACCCGCAACGGCCTCGCTCCCTCTCGCTCCCGCAGGCTCTCCTTCGGAACGCTCATCTCGCTCTACCTCGCTCCGTCTCGCTCCGTCCCGTGGCCGCTCTTCCACCGGTCTTCTTCCCCTGCCTCTTTTGTCTCTTTGCTCTTCTTCGCTTATCCCGGGTTCGGCTCGCGGACCCGGCGAGCCACCCACCCCAATGTTAAAATATTCCGGCGGGCGCAAAACGGGAATAGCTCCGGAGAGTTATGGTCGCTCCTCTGACTCAAATAACTCTTTAATCCGTGAACGCGTGCACGGCTACACGCGCGCTCCGCGCCCCTTCCCTTCGCGGCCGGCTCCCGCGACCGGCTCCTTCCGTCCACCTTCGACGCTCGCGAAAGAATTCCGACCTTTAGCGGAGAGAACCCTCCCGGCACCCGGTGTGGCTTTTCCGAAAATTAGACGGGCAATTTATGCCCCGCGGCGCGCGATGACTTTCGCCCGCGAAAATAGAACAAGATTGATGGGCCCGGCGCCAATGACAAATGCCCGCAAGTTAATGTAAATTGCGCGAACGGGCGTGAAAAATTGTACAAACACGCGGCAAGAATTAACAATCCCGCTTGGCAGGCCCGGGCTTTGGCCGCTACGTGACGCGGCGCCCCAGCACACACCCCCGGACCCTTATCAAGATGGCAAATACTTTTGCAGTCGCGGGCGCGCGCGCGCCACCGACCCCGTCCACGTATGCAATCGCGTATAATTGAATTCACGTTTGCGTTCCGTCTCGCTCCCACGGAGAGAGCGAGCCGCGTCCCGACGAACGCACGCGAATTAAATATCAGTCTTTCGTGTGTACGGGCACGTGCGTTAGCCGGGCGTCACGAAGATATACGGTCGCGCTAATTTGTGATCCAGCCCCGTTATCCATTATATTAGGTAATCCCGCTCGGGCTCTCCAGCTTTTGTTTCGGCCTCGAAAAACCCTCCTACCGATCTACCTGCCGTTTCTACCCGAGGTAATCTTATCTCTCCCCCTACCCCCTTCTTTTTTCCTTCCATTTCTACCATTTCCCCTTAATTGCACTCTCTGTCCATTGTCACATCATTTTACGCGAAGGCCCCGCCATGAGTGCCCGACGAGTACCGTTCTATAACCGAGCGATATTTCATTACGAATTCTAGCCGCGAATATTTCCACGAGAAAAAAAATTGGATCAACAAAATCACCGCCTGTACCTCGCGATTAAATAAAGCAGAAAAACAAAATGACCGGCTTCCTGCGCGTACACTTTCCTGCAGAAAAGCTAAGCACAAAAGTACGGTAAAAACAAAAAACAAAAAAAAAGAGCAACGGGCGCGCAAACAAGTTCTTGTGGGCAAAACGGTGCAAAAAAAAAGGCGAAAAAACGGTCCCGGGAGTGGGAAACACGTTAACGCATCGTGTTCGAATCGCAACGTCCCAATATAGCGTGTGCAGCGAAGCATATGAAATACACGCGGGAATATTGCGTGCTATCTATATATTAAATCATGATTGACAAGTCAACGAATAAGCCCAGCTGTTGGTGTGTCCTGCAAAGTATCGACTCCAAACTGCGCGCCGGACTTGTAATAAATGTTTCGAGCGTGTACCCTAGGTATCCCGAGATACGGCCGGGGCACTTGGAGCGAACCGCGGATCGGTACTATTATTGCCCGCGGGCGCTTGCGAAATTGTCGATATAGCCGACGGGACAGGCTGGTCGCATAATTGGTCACGGTTAAGGGGCTAATTTTCCGTCCCGCGTCCACGTCAATATCTGAGAAAAGCCGCGAATAATTGCGCGGCGCTAGAGCCAAACGTAAATGATTTACAATTGCGATTGTGCGGGAAGTAAAGGGAACCGGCTCGTTTCGTATTGTTCGGAGTGGCTCGAATTAGCACGCGACACGCGAGTGATTTAGCATTGAAAAGTCGCTGAATGGAAAACCGCCGGTTACACGGGCAATACGTTTATCGGCCGGACAGGTAAGGAGGCTGCGAAAAGCGCCTCGACGGGCGAAATTCCATACAAGGCGCCGAGGGAAATTGAAAGAGAAAAAGGGAGGGAAAAGGACGGGGAAATAAAAGCAAATGGCGAGGAGCGCGCGCAAGGACAAATCCGAGGGATTGGCGAGCCAGATAAGGGCTTCGCTCTTGTCCCGCGTCTGAAGGTCAATGAGTACATGGAACCGTAGGGAAAAGACCGCAGTCGGTCAACTGTGGAACCATAAATCCGGACCTGGCGTTTTCGGCTGTAAAAGTGAAGAAAAAAAAAAGACTGAAAATAAAATGCCGCTAACTCTCCCGCCGTCTCCGACTTGTTATAAGCGGCAGTCCTCCTGGAGGGGCACAGGAAGAGGGATGGATCGGCAGTGGAACAATCCGCGTCGCAACCAAGAATGTTGCCCGTCGGCCGGTCCCCGAATCTTAACCATGACTGCCGCCGATTATAACTTTTGCCGCGACAAATGTAGTCGAAAATAAACTCCGTTACTAATCGCACGCAACCTGCTGATCAACGACGCTACTTTTCCATTGTTCGAAATCTTTGTTTCCCTTGATACAAATGTTTGCTTCAATTGTACGGTAATTTGTGAGTGCACTGACTAAATAAGAAGCATTTGAAATTGCTGGTTTTCATAGTATTATAGACCTTTGTCAGTAAACAATGATATATGCGATACTGCACAGAGAAAAAAGTTATATTGAGAAATACTGTATCTTCTGACATTGGAAAGGTATCGTGTCTATGATGTTTGAACGATTTGTATACAAACTCAATTACATTTTCCGTATGATATAGTATCTTTCTTTTTATATTACAGTGTAAAGTTGCGTAAATTTATGGCGGTTATTAATATACTAAATTTAAAATTTATGGTTTAGTATGGTTTACAGCAAAATGGCATTGGCTCAACATAGAACAAGTCTATAATATCAACGTGGGGTTTATGCGTTGGCCTAACAACGCACCTTCTTTTATTTTACCGAAATTGTATGACTATTTTACCGACCGAGAACCGTTTACTGTATTCACAGCATAATTTTTATTAGTTCACCATCATATTTATTAATTATTATAAAAGCGGTTATGAGATAATAATTCTTATCATACTAAATCATAAAATTGCATAACTATCATGACTTCTTTTAAACTGTTTACTTTATTGGGATGAAACACTTTAATGTTTAATTTTTAACTTTAATTTAAACAATGATTGTTATTATATACTACAATATTTAAGAAAATGATCTCAAATATTGGACTTCGTGACATTGAAATAGTTTAGAACTACTATGAAAAAGAGACCTTGGAATAAATTAAGATGAAATGAATGCCATAACTGTAACCTCCCTTCCCAATGGTTTATACTTTTAGCATCATTTTTATTATTTTCATCTTTCGTGGAATCAACAAGAAACTTTTCATCAAATTTTTATAAACTTTTACAATCAATTTCTTAAAAAAATTTCCAAATACTTAATCTAAATTTATTTATAACACAAGATATAATATTCAACTAAGATAATAAAATTATTTATTCACATATATTATTGAAGCTATTCCATATATTAATTTTTAGGGTTGCTTTGCCGAATTCACAAAGACATTTCTCTAGTATCCTCACTACTTTTGCGTGTAAAATAAATTTCGTTTTTATTTATGCTCATTCACAATCCTGCTGCTTATTGTATCTGATACACACATCGAATATTAAAACTTTCAAAACGGAGTTTATTTTTATCTTTCAAGTTTTGCGAGACATAACGAAATAGTTTATTTGTGAAAGATCCAACAGACACATTTGCATAAGTGATGAAATATAAATTATACATTTCTCGTACGTTTTTACAAAGATTTGTCCTTACATAACTGCATGATGACTTCTGCATTGTAAATAGTTCAGAGTGATAAAATTTCTCGGAATACCTGTAGAGGTTCACTCAACATTAAGATAAAGCCAAGCGCGTGGCTAAGGACTGTAAATTTTCGTTCAGGGTCAACAACTGACGGTCACTAATATACAAAGGGATGGTAACAGATACGGACACTTGACGAGGTCCCATCGTAAATGTTTCTATTCAAACAAAAGCAGTCACAATTTCTTCGCGGCAGGTGTGAATGCAAATCATGACTTTTTTATCCCCAAATTACGCATCGTATTCCAGTATTGACATGAAATTAACCTGTGAATGTTATCGTTACGAGGGGATTTGTCCTGTAAATGAAAGTACTGAAAAGTGAAACTAAAGACGTCGTAAAAAAAATATTTGTAAAGGAACCGGAAATGGCTGTTAGGACGGTGGCATATATTCAGTTTTTTCCTTTTTTTTCCATCTTTTTTAAAATCATGTTCTGGTCAGTTCTCTGAATTTTAAGTTGCGGGTAAATTTCAATAATACGATACGATACAATGCGACTCAGAATTCCCGGTAAAAGTGGAGCACAATTTTGCCTTAGCTTTCACAATTTTGAAACGCTAAACTTGTGATTTCACGTACAACTAAGTTAAGACATTATACGCCATTGCACTAATTACCCGAGGACAAGCCAACATTGTTATTAGAACTATCATTAAACAATTTCACGAAACCGAAAACGTGCAGTGAGATTTTTATCATCGTCCTCATCAATATTCTTTCGTAACATCTTGTTAACAACGTGAGTAAACTTTCTAAAAAGAAAAGAAAAAAAAAGGAGGAAAAAAATTGCTCCGAAACATATTTAACAATATGGCACTCCAGGTGCAACTACGTGCACAACTGGGTGTGACATTTAGAACAATTAAAGCAAAATGTCAAATCTCACCCCGATCTCGATCTTTGGGAACGATCTGTAAGCTGAAACGAGTCGCGCATAAAAGCGTCCACGCTCGATCACGGTGGGGCGACATTTGCAAATGAACGATAATTAATAGCATCCCATTTCTGCCGCAGTGGTGTCTGCGAGCAAACAAGGCTTGCAAAGCGGAGTACCATAAAGCCGACTTGCGAAGATGGAGATATCGCGCGTCCCGCTGTCGATACCGGATAGTCTCCTTTATCGATATAATTGCGAGATAGCGGGTGATTTACGGGTCGCGCTTATTTCTTCGATGTATCGCTCGGCGCGACGACTCTTGCGGGCAAGGCGTCGCCAGATGGCGGCACAGGCAGAGGCGCTTTAAGTAGCTGAGGGAATTGCCACAGCAGCGCTAATGTCACCCCCGCGCGGAGATAAGAAGCTCAGCGTCCCATCCCCCCTCGGCTTGTCCGCTTGAGTTATGGGGGCGATTTTTATTATTCGCGTTACCCCCGTTCCGTCTCCGGCCCTCTCTTCTCTCTCTCTCCCTCTTTTTTTTCCCCCCTATCTGCGATGGCTCCGCGGGCGCCGTCTTCGGGGGAGCGCCAACTCCCACCGGAACAGGAAGACACGGGGTTCGAAGCCACTCTTCTCGACGGTGGCATCGTTGCAACAAACTCATTCTTCGATCCCCCCTCCCCCTCCCCCATCATTCCCACCCATACCGCCCCCGCTACACTAAAAGTGTCTCGAAAAAACCCCTAATAAAACCTACTCAAAAGTTTCAACTAGATTTACAATGTCCGCAAGAAACTTCAACATATGCAATTCAGTTACGTCTTTTTACAACCGACATCTGTTTACGCTCGAAATGTTTGACTTAGAACGAAGAGCTGCATTTTTTGACTTCCGCGAGATGGTCTTTGGGAATAAATAAATTGCAGTTCGTTGCGGTGTGTTCAGACAAAAGGAAAAAAAAACTACCGTGGAAAATTACGACTCGAGTACACTTCATCTGTGACACTATGGTATTTATGTCGGGGTTTCGAAAAAAAAAAAATCTGTCCAATTTACTCAAATGACCTAGAGCGTTCAAAGGAAATTGTACTGTTCAATTACGTAACTTGTGTACTTTGTAGATCGTTCAAATAACAAGTAAGATCGTTATTCCGATAATCTGAAGTTATCAGTATTATAATTTTGTCATCCAATTACTTCTTTAGTTTTATGTTTATATATTATATTATTATAATTAATTATGTTCCTATTTTCAGCTTGCTAATTTTACTTTTTGATATTATTGTAAGATCAATTCGAGAGTAATAGTTAAGATTTTAATTTCCTTAGCATAGATTGTACCATTCCGATGGTTAGATTTCGAATTTCAATTTTCTGAATGCATCGATCGAATGTTTTGTACACAATTTATTTGAAGATTGATGTCACGTTTGAACATATTTTCTTTGTTAGAGATTAAATGGAGTGATACATACATGTAATTTGATTTGACGGATTTAGCATGATAAAGTGGTGTATTAGATTTAACGATTTTAAGAGGTAAATTCTGGAATGAAAATAAACGTCAACATTGAATCACTATAATCGTATTATCCTGTCAGGTGTCGCTTATTTTGATTTACACTGGTTTCGCGAAGACAATACCAGAAATTGTTATGTCATTCAAAACGCGATTGTACCCATATTAATCATTTCACATTCAGTGAATAGCATGCAATACGGATCTCCGATACGCATCACTACCGCGAAGAAGTTCTCGTAATAATCTCACACTGCAGCTTTAACGTTTCCGCCTCTTCTGATACGATATACGATATTCTCCTTTGGAATCTTTTTCGAAGATTTTTAATTCCCTAAAGAGATTTTAATTCTTCCAGCGATTAATAAGAAAATATTTATCGCTCGCTAAAAAAAAAGATGGATTTGCTTGATAATGCAAAGTGCATGATTTTATGGCCTATAATTTTGTAAGCAATTAACTTGAAAAATAATATAATGCGAGAGAATTTAAGTTAAAACGAAATTAACTTATTAAATTCGTTAAATTAATACATCATTTGTTAAAGTATCAAATAAATGTTTATTTATTAATTTTTTTTGATTATACACTTATGGGAAATTTATTAGTAGTTGCTACTATATTTTGTAAAAACTCGGGGATATGTGTTTGTCTATAATATTCTTAATATGGCCAAGGAACAGAACTCGTTAACTCACAGTCACCGGCCGCTTAGGCCACACCCCTCTCGCATTCACTCTAGAGTAAAGTGTAAAGCTACTGACTTTGAGGTAATGCTTTCTATTCATTGACAATGACACTTTTTTTAATATTCATTTTAAAACATCATAAGAATGTTATTACAGAATACAATTAAAACTACTATAATAAATTTCTTTCATTGTCTACGAATATATAAGTATTCTTTTTTCAATTAAGTATTGAGTTGATTAAAAAAATTCTTTGTCGGTAAATTTTTGCCGGATCCAATTAAAAGCAAGAAATAATTACGAGCCGGTTGAAAACGCGAACTTTTGCTCGCCTCTCCGTCTCTATTTACAATAGCTTTAGTGAATCAAAAAGTGTTTAATGTCGGTGTTTTAAGCCATAAACGGCGGACTGAAATGGGACGTTGGCTAATCGGCAACGATTCGAAAGAGCCGAGCTGTAAACAACGGTGGTGTAATGTACTCGAACCGCCCTCCGCTTATTCCGGCGCGCTTAGTCACGTGCTTTTAGCGTGTGCGGGCATGCATGTGCAGAAATCCGCGCTCGCCAACGCAAGCTTCTGCAACATCAATACGCGAAAGGGGTGAACGAGGGTGGAGAGTTATGACGACGCACAATTAGCAGTTCGTGTGAGAGAGATCGATCGACGTCGCGAACATTCATCAACGCCGTAATGCAGGACACATATCGAGCTTATAATGCACTCGACCATTTTCGCCGATTTAGACGCCGCGATTATTCATTTTCATTTCGAATCGTTTATCCGGGCGAGTTTCTTAAATTATACATCGTTATTTTCTAAATTATTGTCCGGTCAGTGCAGTAATTAAGGGAATAATGTATTATTTATTGAATTAATTTTTTTCCAGCACATTAACATATTTTAGAAGATAATGTTAAGTGAAAATGAATGTTTGGTATCCATGTTCTTGTATGGGAATTGTTCGAGAAAGTTGAGAAAATTTTCGAAAATGACGTTTCAATTAGTAAGTAAATAATATTGTAATGAAGATGGTAAAATATATCGTTCGTTATGTTTTTTGACTGTGATGAAAAGTAGTACTATTTCAAGCTTCTTAGTCATTACTGGTTTTATAATTTTTTTTCTGATTAATTATGTATGGAGTATGTCACGAAATTTATGTATATAGTAAGAATGAAATAAGAATAATCAGAATTCAGTTTGCTTTTATTAAATTTAATCTCTTTGCTTTCAGATTTAATAACTGATAATGTGAACATTATTATCCACACAATAATTTATTTAAGAAATATTAAGGAAGAGTATATTATTTTTTAAAATAATAAATTTTAATTCGGTATAAAAATTATGAGAATAATCCAAGTTACAATTTAAGAGATGAATTTAATTTACAAGTCTGTGTAGTATGGTTGTAATTTAATTTTGTAATTGAAAAATCAATAAGAAGAACATAGATTCCATTTCAATTTCTTACCAAATTTTACCGACATTCGGTAAGTTTTCGTTACATAGGCAATAGTTTCTATGGATATATCGATATTAAAAAAATTGAATTAATATATTTATTAATTTGAATTGAATAAATGGATAAAATTTAAAAGATTAACTTCATAATTTTTTAATAATATTATGACTTTAGTATATGAGAATGTATATAGACACAAATAATTGTTCAGTAAATTCGTAAAAAATCTATAATTGTCAATTTTAACACTAGAAAAAAAATCGAAATTGTTTAACAAAGTCATTTATAAGCTTGCTATTTAGGAATAGTTATTTTATAATTACAAATAAACTAAAATTATATTATCAAACATTCTTTAATCATGAATTATTAACAAATCCAAAAATCTCTCTTGAAATTTAATTTACATTCATTATTTAAAATCATATAAAATACTTTTTTACAATTGCTTGAAATATACACCACAATGATCACTTATCACAACCAAACGTTGCTAACAAACTTGAAATCCAACAATTCAATTTCAAAAAGAATTTACACTATAATCAGATTAGATTAAAATACATAAAAAATATGTTAATTTTACACGACAATAAAACTATCGCGGAACTTTTGAAAAGCTATTGACATTTGAATACCAATTTGCAGCCAACTTCACGCCAAAATCGGCCATTAACGTACACGCCAATTTAAATATCCCTAGCGATTAAGTGGAATAATTACCTGCCAATGAGATGCCGAAAGAGTGATAGGTAATTGCCGGTCATAATGTCATCCTCGTTAAATCAGTCAACACTCCAGTTGCACCATAAAAAACAGGGGGAAAAAAAAACGAAAGAAGAACTAAAACAGCGCCGGAAGGAACGAGCAAAAAGAACTCACAGGATTGCACAAAAGGGGCCTTGTGTGTAAATCGCGAAGGCGCGTGCCGCGCGCTAAATTACGAGGCGTTTATGAGGCCATGAGCGATACGAGGGCCTAGATATGCGGCACACAGTCCGAGGAGTCTTCGCGAGTTATTTTCCGAGCGATATCCTCCAGCAGCTCGTAGGATAGATCAGAAGGACCGCCCGCAACCGTCTGATTTAGTACAGTGGAGCCGGTTCTCGACTGTGGACCCGGCTGTCCCTGGCTCGAGCACGATGGGGTTCGAACAGTCGAAGGGGGACGGACTAGACCAGGGTTAGGAGCACAGTTAGGAGCGGGGTGGGGCCAAACACCTAAATCTCGCCGCCGTTGCTTGCCAATCTGACGCGCTTTGAACTCTCCAAGTGTCACGGAGAGTTCGGGCCCCGAAAAATGACGCCCCGTGGACTTTGCACTCAATTATCCACGGCCGGCGGTGGTTCGTAAAAATTAACGCTCGTTAGCATAACAATCGTCGCGGTTTCCGAATCGGCGACGTTTCTGATTTATCGCGCATTCGGGAGTATTTTTTTTTTTTTATATTCTTTATTGTTTTTTTGTTTTTTCCCGCCTTTGCTTTTAATTTTCAATGCAATTCACCGCGCATCGTTGTTTGATTCGAGTTTAATTCACCTCTCTTGGGAGGGATAATAATCGGGCTCTTTGTTGGTGACTGTCACCCCGCGACGAACTTCGCTCTCAGCGTAGAAATCTATTTCGGTCGGGTGCTCTTACGAGAAAGAAGCAGGAAAATGGACGATGTATTTTTCAAATAAATAAATTTATTGTACAGCCAACAAAAAAACATATGTGTAATTTTAGGTACACTTAATTTGTAAAGCGTGTAAATTTATGACCGTGACACTATCTGCTACATTTCCGATTCTTCGTTTTTCGAATGAGGGAAACTGGTCTGGAACGGTCACATTAGGGTAAAACGTCACCAACGCCCTCAAAAATATCTCGATATCTTAATAGATTTAATTTCGTTCAGTTATTTATTTAGACGTAAAAATATCTATTGTTTGTGTAGATATAGCGGTTGTATTGTTTAATATATAGAATACATTAGAATGTTTTATTATCGTGACGTATTAGGCTTTTTCGACATTATTTATGGGAACTATTAAGAAATTAAGAAAATGTTGAAATGTTTTTATAATGTAAATTATTACTTGCTTCAAAAATTATTTGTTATTATTTCAAAACGTTTATTATTAAAGCGTGTGAATTCGAAAGATACTAATTTTAAACATTATCAAAATATGTGTAAACTTATCCGTATTTTAAAATTCAAATTCAGGTGAAAACTTCCAGTTATTTTAAGGAATGATTCTCTTGAAAGGTGACGGAGATTGAAATGTTAAATATTTATTACGAAAATTCAATTTACCCAGCAAAATGGTTTTTAAACCTTTAATTTATAATAAGGGTAACATATTTTTTAGTCAATAAACTTAATATATCAATAATCATAAACAATCAAACAAATTATCATACTAAACAATATAAAAACTGTACCTTCGACGAGCATAATTCAATATTTAATGCAATGATTATATTAAGTAAAACTTTAGGTAAAAAACAATAAAAAAAAAACACGTTTCTTTACCGGAGAAATGCTTACACACAGTTGTTACTGAATCACATTTATAACAAAAATAAGATATAGAAAAAATCTGATTAATATTTTTTTATAAATTTTAATGTGACTCCTAAAGCTGGAATTTAATTAACGAATATATTCAATATATTAACAATATCCGCAGAATTATATACTTCATTATTTATCACAAATATTCTTATTCCCTCTGAATCAAATTCATAAAAGAACGAAATAAATGTACCAATAGAATTTTGTTCGAATCTTAACGCAATAAATTGGTTACTACCTAGCACTGGAAAAATGATTTATATAAGCACGGTTTTCATATAAAAAGTGAATTGATACTTCAGTCCATTGCGGTAAATAAAGCGATAAAAAGGACGTGTCTAAATTAAATAAGACTGTAAAGAAAATAGTGTTACTCGATCCCTAAAATAAAACACTTTCCCATCGAATATGATGACGAGAAAAAGTGGAAGATCAACATTCTCGCACGAGATCCAGCACCTACATAATCCCGGAGCCAGTGGGAAGTTTGTTGGCGATACATATAAATCAATATCCACCTGACGACCTTCACCGGGAATACTCATCGATTACACGAACACGCGCTCCATTTTCCAACAATTCCCGAATTTAAATTTATAGGGCCAAAATAGGTGTACTACGAGTATACGACGCGGCAGTAATTGGCTTTTCATTCGTCGGCCCGGCTTTTTGCTATTTCAAATATTAGGGTGGAGCTTACCCCCCGGGCTTCGACGCCTGCTCCCTCCCTGTTAGGGTTACATGGTGGCTGCCTAGGTTTCATAAAAGTTCTACAATGGCCCCCGGGGTGCATGCCAATAAGTGAAGGTATTCGTATCCCGGACAAGAAGCGGACATTTTTTTTTTTCGAACTCTGACAAGGAGGCTTTTCACGGGCCAGTAAATTCCTTTGCCGAAATTAATAGCATTTATATATGAATGTGGTGGATGACGAATGGACAACTTATGCAAGGGTGTAGGCTCGGGCATGGGCATGAATATCAACAAACGATTTTTTTTTCTTAGTTGCCGGCCTGTTCGAGCGATATTAAAACGAAAATGCAGATGGTCGATGAATTGATCCAAAAATTCATCATCTTTAAAGCTTTGTACGCCAATGTTTGTAGCGGAGAAATCGCAATGAATTTCAATGGGAAATCACAAACGTATCAAAGGATGTGCGCGGTTACATAGCAACAAAGATGCATCACAGTGACAAATGTTTCGCTCGCACATTTGTCATATTATTGAATTTTAAATCTACCTCTTTCATATCAAATCGACAAAGAATTATTCTAATGTATTCGATGCAGCGTTTGCATTTGAAATTGTATTGTGTTTATACTCGTATGTGATCCTTGAAAATATTTTCATATCAAAAAAATATACTATATATATAATAAGCTTCGTGCATTATACTGCAAAAGTATATAACAAAACTATACGACATCGTTAATTCAACAAAACAAAAATTCCTAAATTACTCTGAATACGACGCCTATGTTTCTGATTACATTAACAATAAAATTTTGTCTATATGAAAGTGGGAAATACATTTTAATATTTATTGCAGTATCGTTTGTTTAATGTTGTCTAAAAGATTAGTCCGTTACCTTGTTAAAGATTTATCTTTCCTAACTTTAGGGACCCTATTCACGAGCTCGTTCGTTAGTGAGTGTGCCAATTTATCTTTCTCTCATTCACTAGACAGATAAAGATAAAAATAGCTTATTCGCTAACTATTAGGCTTATAAATGAAGGCCCAGTTATAGTAATTGTACGAAGTCTGTAATAACTTTGAATTATTAGTTATTAAATCACTGGTGTATGTTGTCAAACAGTGGTAACTGGAGTTACATCAATTTCCAACCATTGGTGATTACATTTGTAACACTTTTACAATAAAATGTGATAATTGAAGGTATTTTATAACAGTTGAAAGTGTGAGCATTACCCATTTTTTATGATCTTGCAATATCATTTTTTAATATTCAAACACCATGCGGAACTTATGAACTCAAAAGGAACTCAGCAACACTAGAACACTGGTTATTAACGAGAATAAATATACCTATGAAATCAAAGATATTTATACGACACTTTACCAGTACTGTCCAGTATCGTCTTCGGGTTGAGGAGTGAGTACTAAAGAATGATATTGCTTGATCATAAAAAATATAATCGCGGTAAGTTATGCGAATCATGTTCGAAAAGAATTATTCCGTTCAAAATGGTTGTTCAATACTTCAACGGTACTGTTTCAGTATCGTCTATACTAAAAAAAATGCGATAAGAACAATTTGCCAAAGTGCCGCCATTTTAGCCATCACAATAAAATGGGCAACGCACACAAAAAGTGACGGTATTCCACGGCGAAGGAATAATACGCGTATGTTTACAAAACGTCTGCCATTTCACGGATGCCTTCATTTTGCATATTCCCAATATCTATGACAAAAATTGCACGCCCGCCATCTGCCGCGCAGATGCCCGAGCATGCGAGCGCAGTTTTATAATGGTGATGTATTTGTCGTTGAATTATTGGCAGCTCATCGAGCAAAAAATTGTCTGATTTTTCTTTATTTAGAGTTAAATGCGCGAATATATATATATACAGCGAATGTTCGCAGATGCGTCGAAAAGCCTCTTGTCGGGGACTAATTTATTGCGTCCTATTTTTTTAGAGACGAATTATATCGCGTTTCGTTTTGACGAGGCGAACCCTTCACGCACAGACGGCATGGTTATAATACGTGTGCTCTTATTCGACTTATCGTTAGTTGTTATTCCGACGCAATAGATCTTGATAAGCGACGAACGACCGGTCGGCTTTGACTGGCCGCATGTGAATTAAGCAATCATAGTTGGAGAGGCTTACGCGCCATTCGTCACTCAGTGTCAGCCGTGCCTTTGCCGTGAGCAGCATAGCTAGTTCGTTTTATCGCAATCTCGCGTGGTATCGAGATATATATACATATATACACGAAAAAAAATCGATCCCGAGCGATGCTTGTATTAAACTTTATTGCAAGAATCATTTGTCTTCTTTTTGCTTATAGAAAAAGGATACTTATTTTCGTTGTGAAATACTTAATCGAAGAATTTTAATCGAGTCCGACCTGTTATTTACGAGCAAATTTGTAGAAAAAAATACCTTCCCAATTACCGAAAGTATTTAAAAACTGCTGAGTCGTGTGAAACTCGAACTGCAATGGAGATAAACGACTAAATAAAGTTCATTAATCAAATCCAATCAATCGACTTAATAACATTCAAGTCCGATTCTCAAATGAATCCCTATTACACTGGCTCCTAACACCACATATCATTATCATAGTAAACTCACTTTTTTTTCAGCTCATACACCTTAGACAGCGTTGTTTCGAATTAGGACTGAACTTAAACGCAATAAATATCGTAATATAGCTATTATGGCAACATTAATAGACGTATATAGAGTGTCATGTAGACGCGAGTTGGACCAGGGTGTAATGCTGTTGGTTAACGAAGAGAAACCAGTATATTAACTGCTCCAGCGCTGTAAAGCTAGTCGGGATGTCAAGCATCTCGCTAAAGTGGTGGGGGGTTGATACCTTACTTCATCGTACAATAATGTACCGGCACTGTATTGCGTAACAAAACCCCCACAGCTACGTTTGCCACTCATATGATCCCATGCGTGCGCGATATGAGCGAGTTGAGAGGGTTCTACGGTGTTGAGAAATACAGACGTAGCGATCGATTTCACGGAAACGGAGAGAAAGACACGGAAAGACGGATAGGGACAAAGAAGGGGGGGATCGAGAAAGTAGGGTACGCGGGACGGTTGATGGACGGTGTCATCCCAGATGTTCGATGCGACAATGCGAGATCTATAACTGTCATCGCTTTACTGGAATTGCCGCAATCCGTTGAGGGATAGTAAAAGGATGCACTTGGCTGGTATTTGGGTCAATGATCATGATGTTGAACAAGCAAAATCCGACGAAGATATAATGTAACAGGTTTAATGGAAGAAGGCGATGAAAAAAAAAGGTGAACACGCTCGGCAGAAATTCTATTCAATTTTTGCTCGGTAAGAAAAGCCGCTATTATCTCGTTTTTTTAAGGTGTTGGCAATTACAAAGTTCATTGCAACAGAAGAAACTCGCTGGAAGCGTGACCGAGTGAATTCGGCGCACGCTTTGGATAAGTGGATACACGTGAAAATATGTTAGACGCAGTTGAGTGGGATTAGAAGAACGTAATGGACCAGGATCGTTCGGCACTTATAAGAGGGAGAAAATTGAACGCGAGTGGGGCGACCGCAAGGCTAAACCGCACTGTGGGAAGTGAAACGATCCGAGTGGCGTGGCTTTTAATGGAGTGAGGGAAATAACATTAAGTTGAGAGCAAAAGAGAAGGGGGTGAGAATTGCGCAGAAATAGCCCCGAGCGATGGGGGAGGTTACGAATCATAAACCTACAATTACCCACCTGTACTCGAGCCAGAACTTAGCTGTCTTTCGTCGAAATCGCTGCACGCTTTGATTCGCCTCCAAATCATTTGTTATATGTTTAAACACCGAACTTCGATCGGATCGAAAGAAATGATTCTGATTTAATGCTCTTCAAAATTAAGTGTTTATTGATACACCGACAATTAGCCCCAATTTCGATCAATATTTACTTATTATTTCCTCAACGCAAACCGGATATTAGTGAATAAGAGCGGTAATTATAAATAAGTTAATACCAACAAAATTTCCCGTCACGTAGCGGGTATTAAAAAGGAATTAACGAAAAATCTGCTTATCTTCCTTTTACTTCCTGCTTAATCGTTTTCGTAATACCGGTCGAATCGGAAGGCCAACTGGAAACGCATTAAAACGCAATCTCATTGTATCTTCCCCCTAATTAGTCAGCTCTTGAATTCCAGAATGGTCACATTCCGAGGTAGCCGTGCGCGCGCGTATTCGGAAGTGGCGCTCCTCCTATATTGACGTAGTGAGAGGATGTACTTGATATAGTGGTGCAATTTATCGAATGATAAATTCCTCGCTGATAGAATCGCGGCTAGATTAAACGACGAATTATGTCTCTTTCTGCCGCACTTTTCGAACCCTGCGTTTCTTCTCCTACGAAATTAAATATATTGTCGAATTGCAGCGGTGGCAGCCCCGAAGATATAGAATGCTCTTCCATCTATCCTCGCCCTTCTCCTACCCTACCCACCACGCCGAGATTCTACCCTTGCCCACCACCGCAGACGCCCTCATCCTTGTCCAGCCCAACTCACGAAGGCACCGGTTGCCACCCCTGCTGTATCTAGCAACCACTTAGATCTTTCATTCTTCCATTCTGAACCACCTTTGAAGAGAACTTAAACACACTCCGAATTCTTAAGAAACTTTCGTTTCCTCGTTATCTGGAAAGACGCCAAATATTAAGATGTGCGTCGAATTAGATGTATTAATATTGAATGAAACATCATCGTAATTAAAGTTGTTCTAGGATTTAGGTAACATTACTTAAAATTTTTTTTTTAGGTCAGACCGTGATTAGTGGCTTCTATTTGGGGAGTTGTGGGCATATAAATTATATGATCACAACCCTAGATAAGCTTTCATGATAAATGAAACTTCAAACCTGATTACTTTGTTTTCGTTCGATCGCTAGTTCAATTATCATATTAACATTTTATACCTCAAGGTTACTGTGCATATCTCCATAACTGCCGTAGAGTGTGTGCCTTTATTAACATTCCCTAGTAGAAAAAGAATTAGGGCTGTGACTATTACCCGACAAGGAATCCTTGTTGCCCGACAAGGTATTCCTTGTTCCAGCCCGACAAGGCTGAAACCAGGGCTGTAACGCAAGGCTGGATTCAGA
>JABFPN010003303.1:0-18594 GCA_022817305.1 Leptoteleia sp. ZL-2020
GTCACTCGCATTAGTATAATAATGAAAACGACAGAGGAAGTATTTTATAAGTGAGAACCGGAGTCGTTTTTTGAACGCTTTGTTACCAACTTCAAGTGCGAGCCCCGGCCTAAAAATCTCCACACTGTGTCACTGACGTTTAATAGAAATTTCATTGAATATGTTAGTACAGATAATGTAACAGAAACAGTGAATTCTACACCTCTGCCGTCTTTTTCCTTAAGTAAACACAAAAGAGAGATAGAAACGGATTCCAGGTTTATCTGTCTCACTTTTACAGTTACTAGACAGATGTGCCAATAACAGGAGCGGCTTCACTAACAGTTTTGTAACCGCAAACTGTGCTATGCATTACAGCAATTTAAAAGTGCGAAACACCTGTATAATACGCCGAGTATTTTGCAAACAAATTGTGAAACATTTTGATCTATTTAAATTTTTAATTACATCTAATTTATCTCCTTTTTTTTTATTAAAATATACACATCTTATTCTTAATTTAATGTTATACGCCTAGATATTAATTTATTTAAAAATTTAATTCAAGTTTATAAATGCATTTAGTTTTTTTCTTTCTTCTTTTTAATCAATATCATTTAATCTATTTCATTTCATCGACAAATAATTCATAATATAAAAAAGACTGTTTTAATTTGTTACTTGTATAAAAATTATTTACTTTTTAACCATATTTCAATGTTTAAATCAATTAGATAAATTAGATAAATTAATAATGATAGACACAATTATTATTATTGTTAAATTATTAATTATACATTTAACTATTAATAGCAGATTTGTATGGTTGTAATTAATTGCTTTAAATCAGAATCGAACCCTGGAAGACAATTAAAAATAAAGTATGCATTTCTGTAGGTACATTGAAGTCGATTTATATTAGTATTTGTTTCATATTCATGAATTGTCTCTTGAGATTGGATTCCTACTTGTCATGGATAAATTAACTTACTAATTTTTCTGCGTGTATTAAAATTTAATTAAAAACAATTATAATTTATAATATTGTTTTACACATACATAAACGCTTAATACATTGAAAAAAGGCTTCACGTATATGTATAAACACACATAATTATGATGTTCAGAACCTATTATTCAGTATAAAGAAAAAGAATTAGAATACTTTTGTACCACAACAAACCGATTTGTTTTTATCATTATGAGTTTCCCAAACTTTGACATTACTTTGACATATGGCAGAGCCGTCCCTGATCACTGACTAATGTCACAATATAACCTTAAAATGTCTGCTGCAAAATGATTTGCTCTTCACATCCAAAACATTTAAATAAAATGTTTAAAGTATTTAATACGTAGTTAATTTTAAACTTACAATATGTAAAAATAAAGAGAAATTACAAAGATATACTTTTTCCACAAATGGTAAGATAACAAATTTTAAGATCAACAAAATAAACATTGATTTTTTAACAACAATGTTAACAAAGGATTTTTAATAATTCTTTGTTTAATTTAAGATGTTCTTAATTTAATTAATTTCTTGATTAAACCAATGATAATATTAAATAGAAGAAAGTAATTGTCAACATTATCTAATAATTTTTTACTTTTATATTGCTATTTATATCTGAATGATTGAATTATGAGATATTCTGATGGAGAAATTTTTTCTGGCAGATTAAATTGACACGAGTGTTAACAAAATTATTGATATCTATACCTGATTAGAATTTACGCATTACTTTATTTATTTGAACAAAGAGAATTTTGTTAATTTTTGCTGATAAATAAAGCATACTTGTTTCTTACTTATTTCTCAATGCATTCCAAATGATACTGAATTTAAAGGTGTGTAAAGTTATTTGCAAATTTGAAACAAATTAAAAAAATATTATGACTTAAAAAAATACACTTCAGCTGTTACAGCAGGTAGAACAAACATTTGGAATTTTAGTCATCCTTAAAGATATTTAATCATCCTTTATTTATATTAATATTTTATTATACGCATAATTATATGATTCATATCGCAATTTTAAAACGAACAATCAAAAAGTTATTTTATAATCAAATATATACATGATCTTAATGAGTGAAACAATAATTTAATGTATCAATAATTATTTAATAATTTTAATGAATTACTGATAAAAATAGTCAATTAAATAAAAATTGTTTATATTTATAGCATATTAATACGCTTAATTGAAATGATTTATTGTTATTCCATTAAAATTAAATAAAATATTTTTCAAAAATTAATAAAAATATTTACTAAAAAATTAATTGGGATACTGTTTTTGTAATATTATTATTTACTTTTAAAGTTAATTTATGGTATAGGGAACACATTCCATTCCAAATAAATTCCACTCATTAATTTTATCTTTACATCCAAGTTGTTTTTAAATTTATCTCATAGAATATTTTATCTCTTGTTTCAGATTCACCATGATGACTCATAAAAGCAATATGTGGTTCCTATTTTTATTACTTTTACTAGGTAAGAATATCCAAATATTTTTCTTTATTTTTCTTTATCAAACTGAAGTTTTACTTTATATAAAAATTATATAAATATTTTATTAGTCTAGTATTAAACATGTCATTACTAATGAAGAATATTCCTCATCCATTAAAATAACATATTATAAATTACTAATAAAGTACCATTTGACTATTAGTAAAAGAATCTTATTAATTATTTAATTATTCATCAGGTTATAGCCAAGCAAATGTCCGGCTTGTTATGATACCTCAAGATCTGAGAATAACTGTAGGACATAATGCAACCTTTATTTTACATGCTACGCAAGTATAAATTATACATTTTATAACTACACAATTATTTTAATATTACATAAAAAAATTACTATAAATGCACACAAATCCCTGAATCATCATCAATTATAATGCAACTATCAATCAATTTCTCTCAATGTACATTTATGTAAGACTTAGAATCAAAATTATAATTAATTATTTATTAGTAAGATATTATATGATTAAAAACTGTTTCTATGAGAAACATAAAAGTTTACTAACTATGTTAAATAGATGTTTAGTTAACATCTTGTGTTCATATAAAACTTTGTTGATTTTTTTCGGCTCTTATTTCTGACAAAAAATATTATTATTTTATATTAAATCCTCTCATGTATATTAATCATTATTTGTATTTACAGGAATGATTCGAGAAATCCTTTAACTCAAGATGTAACTGTCATATTTGATGCAGAGCATTCTGAATTAATTAGATCAGAACCTGCCAGTATTAAAATTTACAAGGATAGTAAAACTTCAAATTGGCCTATTACGGTTTTAGGTATTAAACCAGGATCTTCGATCTTAAATGCAAATGTAACACCAAGCAATGCTGTGGGGTAAGTTAATATTTAAATTACTTAAATACTCAAATTGACTCTACATAATTATAAATATTTTTGGAGCACAAAAAATATAATACTTTTGCTTTGCAAATAACTAAATATCTCCAAGTCCTCACTTAACTATTAATTTAAAATACTTTAATTATAATAAATACTATATTTATTACATTATTAATTTTATACTTATTAATTAATCATATTCTTAAATGATTCAAAACAGCGAGGCAAGAATTTTATCTAACCGTCCTACATACATTATTTTTATACTAAGAATAAATCATTGCACGACTTTCATTTTCGCTGTGGTTGTGAACTCTGAAAGTTAAATTATAAATCATCAATTCACCTAATTTGAACAAAAAAAGTCTACAAAAAAACATCCACACTTTTTTAAACCGTCTCCTTAAGAGAAAGCTTCTCATTTAATATCACTCGTTCAGTAGTTGGAATCAAGTGCAAAAGTTCTTGTCATTATCATCATTACCTATTATCTTGCCTCCTCCCCCCCTCACCCCTAATGACTCACGTTTCATTTTTTCGGGGAAAAATGGCACTTAATTATGAATGATTGTGGACCCAAGCAAGAAAGATTTATATCTATTGTTAATTTTTTCATTAACAACAACATGCAACTGTTGATAACCCAATGACCTTAACTTGTCATACTTTCTGATGCCTTCAGTCATTCACAAGATTTTGACCATGCATTATTTCGGTGACTTATCGCACTTGCCAACAATCTTTGTTTCGTGAAATATCACTCAAATTCAGTCGAGTGTGACCAGAAGGCATACCAGTGCAATGTCAATATTCCTCGTCAATTAAAATGACATATTACAAAGTAATCATAATTCCGCAGGATGAGTTAGTGAATATCCATCAGAAGTGGGTGAAATAATTTAATCCAATTGCGACAAACGTATTTCGCATATCTCTGCTAACGTTTTATTGTATTTTCCTTGCAGTATCTCGGATGCGTTCGTGCGAGTCGTCGTGGAAAAGTCGGCCACGCTTTACCTCGTCAGTCGGGTGGTCGGATGGATTTATTTCTTTGCCTGGAGCATAAGCTTTTATCCGCAGATTTACATCAATTATCAGAGGAAAAGTGTCGTCGGTTTGAACTTCGACTTCCTGTCACTCAACTTGGTTGGCTTTCTCATGTATTCACTTTTTAATTGCGGCCTGTTCTGGATACCGGAAATAGAGGTGACAGTTTCATCCAAATTCAATTCCACTTTATGGAACGACTAATTTTTTTCTTCTTCCATTCTTTATCTTTCTCCGTTAAAGTTAATTTGCCAATTTTAATGATTTCAGCAAGAATATTTTAGACGATATCCTAGAGGATTGAATCCAGTTCAGGAGAATGATATTCTTTTCGCATTGCACGCTTTCGTTGCCACCCTTATCACGATAGTACAGTGCTTTATATATGAGGTAACGTCTTCATTCGCTTAATAAGTTCTTAGCATACAAAATATTATTGTTTTTAACTTTCTTTTAGATATATGTCAATCCTTGAATAAATATTATTGTTTTTAAAAGCAAGGACACCAGTTTTAAACGTTATATTTATACTTGGGTAAAAGTCACTCGTTTAAGAAGTTTAAATTAGCAAAATTACCGATCAAATAAGTATTTATAAATATAAGTTAAATGTATTTAGAATGTGTTCAACTATTTTTTATGTAATGAAACTCTTCTCATAGATATATCTTTTGGAATTCGTTTCGTAGACTATTCAGAGGTTCAATTTTAGTGCCATAAAAATGAATTCTAAAGCACAGCTCTTTGAAAAAATTTGTGATACATAAAAAATAGTTAAAAATATTCTAAATGCACTTAACTTTTGACGGACGTGCTTTTCTTAAATTAATTTTTATTTTATAACGCATTTACAAATATGCATTATCAAAGAGGTTGTGTCAATCCTGGATTGAACAGCCAGTGACATTTCACCTTAAAACAAAAATATTTCCTTTTTAAAAAACAGTAATTTTTATTGAAAAAACGACATGTAACGGAAACAAAGTTAAAAGCCAATATTTTTTGTCAGATTTTTCTTACTATATTTGTTGTTTTTGTTAACGAAATTCGTTTGTATTTCAGGCGGGAAATCAAAGGGTATCGACGACCACGCGGTTAATCCACGGAGTGTTTGCTATCTTTATATTCATTTCCATTATTTTAGCGGGTATTAATACAATTACGTGGCTCGACTTCCTTTACTACTGCAGTTATGTTAAATTAGCGATCACGTTGATTAAATACATCCCGCAAGCCTTTTATAATTACAAGAGGAAATCCACTATTGGATGGAGTATAGGGAATATTTTCCTAGACTTTGTGGGAGGCATTTTGTCCATGCTGCAGATGCTCTTATCGGCATACAATTATGGTAACTTGTGGATTGATAATTATTTGCGTAAATTGTTCTCAATGTATTGATCAGAACTTGTCTCACGGTTAATTCTATTTTAGACGATTGGAAGAGCATATTTGGAGACCCAACGAAATTCGGTCTCGGCCTGTTTTCCGTTGCATTTGATATTTTGTTTATTATACAACATTACGTTTTATACAGGTACGAAAAATTTGTATTTTCATAATTTCCTTTAATGTTCTTCATTCAACGAAATGAAGTATCGTCATTCTGCAAATGCATGTTGCATGTTATACGCTGCATCGTCTGATTTCTGACATTTAATTATTCACATAAATCTAAATAACATTTTGCTTTTATTGCATTATGTAAAAGTAGTGGTTTGAGTAGTTCACTTGGGGTGGTATAATTATTTAGTTAAGTATTCATGAAAACTAATCATTTTATTGTTAATTGAAGGCAGTTATGTAATATGGCACCAACTCCTGGGTATAAAAAGGAAGGTTGGTTCCCAATGGCATAACTGCGCCCAATTAAAATTAATTTTTGCATTAATTAAAAAAGAAATTTAATTTGTGCTTTGTGTATACAAAATGTTGTCGTTAAATGTTTTTTCTTTTATTTTCTATTTCTTTGACGAATGTTGCGAATAAACTCACATAATTTTATATTGTCTACATTTATTTAATTTTTATTTCTAGAACAAGAATTTTGACGAAATATTTTAAATTATATCAATCATAAATTATCTACATAGTTCAGACCCATAATTGATAAATATTTGGTAATCATTATCTACATTGTTCAGACCAAAATTTTGTAAACAAGAATTGGCATTTTTATTGCTTTTTGCAATGACAAACAAGTTTTATAGAAAATCTTTTTCATAGGAAATTGAAGTGAGATTGTATTATTAATTATATAATAAATTTAATCTTCAACGAATGTTTGAAAAATTATCTCTTTTTTTTTTTTAATTTTCAATTATTTCACTTGAGGAATGTTTTGTTATGGCAGCTGAATGTTTCTTATCAGTATCTTTCAATAAATACATTGTTTGTGTTAATGTAATATAAAATACTAATCATTCACAGTCAGTGCACAAGTAACTTATATATATTGTCGTGAGACGGAAAAGATCATTTTATAACTGGCTTATCATTCGGTAATGGTTAGCATGATTTGAAATTAGTATAGGATTGCAGCAAATTATTATAAAAATTGATTATTAAAGAATAAATAATGAAAGTTAATTACATTTAAATGATATATTATATTCATGTTAAGTCTCTTATTTATTATTAAAGACTTAAAGAAAGGTTACGTAACATTTGCAGCAATCCTATTCCTCTTTTCCACCTGTGAAAATTGGATTTAGTCGAGATCAATACTTAGAGTTGTAGTTTTGACTTTACAGAAATACCAGTGAAAAAATGGTTGACCTGGACGGCCGAGTTTAACACAGTCTACTGTCATTTCATAATGTGATTGAAATATAAAACATTGAAAAGATGTCACGATCATTCACATCATTCTTTCCGACATTTCTCAACTTTGTACGAAATTTGGGCCTTCTCTTTGATGAACAGTAAATCTAATTTGTTTCGAATTGCAACATTGAAGAATGTTTAGAGATAGATTGACAATAACACTTGTATTTATCAGTTAAAAATGGAATGATAATACACGGTTCATCTGTAGAGAATGTAGTACAAAATAGATATTAGCCTTAAAACGTTAGATTATTTATAACTTATTGTATAGTTGTTAGGCGCGCATATTTTCGTGATGTACGAAAGAGCTAATTTCTCTACGCCCAAAGATATTTATACGGTATACGTGTTTCCTGCGGAAACGATGATATTTATATTCACACGAAAAATCATTGGTCTTGGTAGCAAAAGACCAGAGCACATTATGTATATATATATATATATATGTATATATACATATATATATATCCTTAGGTTCTAAATTTTAGGTTGCATGTGAATAAGTATCGCACGGTATTCATATTTATACCTTTATAAGGATTTTTATTTAATAAAACATTTTTTAATATATCACACTTATCCCGATCCTAAGCTGCAATGTAACTTTTAATCCTCTGTCGTCAATTGTGAGAGAGCGAGAGGAAAATGCATATTTTGATGGAAGTTGCTGTGAGAGGGATCGGCTTCGCAAATGGATCGTTCAAATTAACACAAAAATGATCGCATGCCGCACGATGACTATCTTAGATAATTCATTTCGTTTCACTTTCCATTGTTATATTTTTCTTAAGGCTCTGAAACTTTTCTAACTTGCATGGTAGAAAAAGCGTCAGTGACTTTAAGACATTTTTGAAAGTCAAGTGCCCACTTTTGTCATCAATCTATCATAATTATGCAGGGAGTATATATTTTCAATTTATATATTTTATTAGTTTTATTGAGAATATTGAAATTTAAGAGTATCGCAGTTTTATTATTAAGGTAATAACAAAAAGACATGAATATTAATATATACTTATTAACTGAGATTTGATACTTTACTGAGAAAAAAGTAATGGTAAAATTTAAAACATTTTATAGATATATCTGATAAGAAAGCTTTTAATGTTAAAAATAGTAATAATGATAATCATAAATATGACTTCTGTACCTGTATATTAAAAGTTACGACATAAATTCTTCATTTTCATTATTATTAATAGTAGAAACATTACTTTCTTCTTCCATACGTACTTAAATAGTTATAAAATATAGTAATTTATGATATTTCGTTTTTCTTAGTGTAAAAACTATATATTTTAAAAGAAGATAATAATTAGCTATAAGCATAAGAATATGAGACAATTCAACAAAATTAAAAGTTAAGCATTATATGAGTTACATTATGATTGTGACATAAAATTTAATATATTTTATTAGACTGATATTGTTCTGTTTAAAATAATAAAATAAAATATATAATTATTTGCAATTACTGACCTTAATGAATACCATAAGAGTGTGGTGAAGATCCCAATAAAGATGGCAAGATTCAGCAAGTGTGTATGGCTCGTCCCACAATGTAATTAAAAAAAATTGCTTTCATCCAATTGAAAATGTATTTAGCATAAAACAAAAATAAAACGATGTGTAACTTTTAGAATAAAACATCACCTTATTTAAAAACAAACGATTAGTTTAATTATTGAAATACTAAATAATTGTACTTCTGTATAATTATACATATCCAAGTACATATATATATATATATATATATATATATATTTATACCTCAGTTGTACAAAATTAGGACCAAAAATGTCCTGAAAGGTAACAACGTCACTAACTGATTCATTATTAATTAAAAGATATAATGCTCTCTAACAATTTTGGAACCATTGAATGTTTGATAATAATTAAATTGTTTTAAACAAATTTATAACCTATTTAATTTTAAAATAAACAAAACCGAGTGTTGGAAACAAAAAAAATACTGTAATATCCGTTATATCTTTTCTCGGTTGATGGTAACATTTTTATGCTTTATTGTCACTTGTTAAGTAACTTATTTATTGCTTTTAAAATAAACATTTTGTATGTTTCTTTTACTTATAAAAGTGTTTACTTTCGGTAGTTAAGTATATAACTAAGAAAAATTTTTGTTTACAGGAATCAAGAATACTTGATATTACCTGGAGATTGTCATGCAGAAAACGAAGAAAATACTTCAACGAGCACTTGTGCGTAAAACTTTATGTTAATTGTTTTGCTATTGTTTCTTTTTTCGTTCTTTCTCTGTTTATATTGTTACATTAATTAAGTATTTATGATCTGATAGTATCTTGTAAACATTTGTACAGCTTTTTTATACTTCACTTTACAGTTATTATGATACATTATTATTAATTATATGGACATTCATTAAACAATTTATTTTTATTACGAAAATTATCGATAAAAAATGTAGAGTTTTATCCAGCTTATAATTTATACATTTATCTTGTATAAGTTATATTTAAGTATCTTGCAATTAAATTTAAATTAATTAATGTACAATTATTAATTTTATATTTTAATTGAATTTACGAATTGTTTAATGATTATAATTATGTTAAATTATTAATTTGTTTAGGCCTATTTTAAAATAAGTTATTTACGATTTATTGCAAATATATTTTTAAAATACTTAAAACAAAATTAGATGGATATTTTTTTAACAAAATGTGTATTATATTTTAAAATAAATATAAATATACTTACAAAATGAATTCAATATTTCATTTAATTCATTGCAAAACGTTTTATCACCTACTTATACTTTGTAACGGTTTAATCATCTTTTACACTAAAAAATTCTGTTAGAGATGCGGTATTTGACATAATTACAGCATGCACCAACAGCATGAATGGCAACAGCGCGATAATATGACAGCGCCTCTGTAGTTGCGTAAGCGAAATAGTTAACGAAAACACTATCCGCGTGGTAAAGAAGAACCGCCGATAACGAAATAATGTAATGTCTTTTGTACTGTAATCATTATAATAATGAGAGCGGCGTATGGCGCGGTGTGGCCTGCCGTATGGACAAGGGAGAATGGAGTATGGCGCTGAGTGGCCAACCGTGTGGACGAGGGAGCAAGGCGTATGGCGCGAAGTGGCCTGCCTTGTGGACGAGGGAGAGTGGAGTATGGCGCTGTGTGGCCAACAGTGAGGACTAAGGAGAATGGCGTATGGCACGACGTGGCCTGCCGGGAATAGGAAGGAGATAGGCTTATGGCGCAGTGTGGCCAGCCGGGGAGAGTGTCCACGTAGACGAGCCTGGCCTCGTCTAGTGGTCAAGGAAAGATGAGCAAAGTGGAGGACGTAAAGTACAAGCAGCTACTGCGTCCTCGACAGAACTCGTCTTGAATTGAACTGTTAAATGCATGCAAAGTGCGTGTATTATATACTTTAGGATGGGGGTGAGAGGGCGACGGGGAGAGAGTGAGGCGGGCAGATTAGATTCTTAAGATGAGTTTTTCTAATGAGCGTTTATCTGCAATTAGGCGCAAACAACTTTTTGCTGCTATTGCAGATAGCAGTTTTTGCCGCTATAGATATCTCTTACAAATCTCTAACAATAGTAAAGCCCACTCCGAACCCTGAGTTCATCACAATATATATATTGTGACGAGGCGTTATCCCGCTCGACCCTTCGCCACGGCACTCAGGGTTCGGAGTGGGCTTTACTGAGGGGGTGGAAAACGAATTGGGCCTTACTCGTCCTATGCTTACATCTCGAGCATATCTCAAAAGGGTCAGGATCGCCACCCGGTCTCACTATCGGGAAAATTCACGACTGAAAGGCCCAACCGTGATAAAGTCCCGTCCCAATTTACCCGTCGGCCATGAAACGGAATTTATAACTTACAACACAACAGAACTGGCTACGTTAGACTCCAGGCAAGGGATTCCTATAATGTCCCGTCCCCAAATCAAAGGTCCCGATTTCTCACGTTTAACACGAGTTTTATTTGTAAAATAATTACAGTCTCTCGGGTTTCTTCCCCGAGGTTCAACGTAAATACACAAGTTCACTCGACGAGATAACGAAATTACATGTTAATTTATCAAACTAAGCCAACTATCGGGGCACTTCTTTGCCTCTAATACAAGATTAAATTTTCGGACGCACATTTGTCCCGCTATAACGAGAGTAGGTAGCCAATGCGGGGCTTCGACCTTCGACTCTACAAACTTTCTCAATAAATGCAATTTCGAGCGTACGAGCTTACTAACTAAACTCAAAATCAATTATTAATTACGTAACAATTTTCCGCGATTCGGATTGATACTAACTTGATTCTACTTCCGTATCGTAGCGAGGTGACGACCAATATTTTCCCCGAAGGCAATACACGCGATTTCGACTGAATTTATGACTGGGTAACCCGGGGTTTATTACCGATCGTTCCGAATTCCATGGGCCCAGGATACTCGGCTCTCACACTCGGCCTTAGTGATCCTGCCCCATGTGGTATGCCCCTCCGATCCCGATTCCCGTAATAAGTTCCCCAACAACTCTCGCATATCCGGGAAGAACTCTCCTCGGATCCGAGACTTCGTATTTGACGGTGCAGTGGCTGCTCTCCGGAATAGCAGCACAATGACGTGGATGTTCCGAGATTTATGCGCCAACCCTATGATTCAAGGAGATGTTGCCCAAGACTTCGATAGTGTCGGTAGCGAGCTTTGACGTTGGAGCAAGCGGGCAACGAGGTGCAGAGTTAAGGGCGTTGATGTTCTCGGGCGTGATGATCTTCCCCCGTTGAAGCTCCAATATGCTCCTCCACTCCCGTCACTTGCCAGTACCTACGACTCAAAAAGTACAATAACCAACTGTCCGAATTTTTAAATCCAACAACAAAAGAAAATTAACAACAAAATTATCTTTCCAATTATTTTTGCACACAAGAAAAAAAACATAGTTGATCCCAAATTTTCCAATACAATTTGGCAATGGCGTCGCCCATCCCTACACCTACACTGTAAAAATGGCTATGTTGAATCAAGTAAAATCGAGTTGAATCAACTCATTTTCTGAGTCTAATACGATCAAGCTTATTTATAATTTGACAGCTCATTTTATTAATACAAATAAAGTATCTTTCGAGTTGAATTTACTCTATGTATAGTTGGTGCAAAAAAATATTTGATTAAATAATTTTATAAAAGAAAATTTCGCTAGGGTTTGAACTCGGTAGGTAGATGTTTCAATAGAGCGTTAAAACTTAAACCACTACGCTAATGTCACTGTTTTTTAACACGAGATATAGACTGATCGTCGTTTCGCCAATTTCAATTATTCAGTTTGAATATAGAGTAAATTCAACTGTATAAATATGGGAGGTTTAACTCTAATATGATTGTTTTAAGTGTGTCTTCGTCCACTCTACCATCGAGTTGAAAGCACTCAAAAAAATTTTTTCAGCGTACTCTCATGACCCACACTCTGACTGACACCTACTTATGCCGACACTCACACTTTCAATCCCACTTTCCTTAATCATCTTTTTACGTATTGCTACAATTCTCAGAAAGCTATCTCTTAGAAATAGATTTGAAACTAACATCTGAATAGTTGATGAAACCATTTCCAAAAGTCAGCTCTTGGAAAAATTTTTGAATACGTATAAACTAATTTAAAACATTCTAAACTTGTTTAACTGTGAATGTACATTGCGTTCTTCTTTAGTGAACTTTTATTTTACAGTATATTTAAAGATATGTATTATTTTTGAGGTTATCCTCATTTTGAGTTGGTCAACGTGTGACATTTCACCTTAACATCTATCCGTTACTACCTTTACTCCATTCAAGTTTTGCTATTTTTGATATTGCATATTTACTGGGATTGAGATGATCAGTCATTTCAATAATTTAGATATCAAATTTATGCTATATCTTTACTAGCAGAGTTATTGCGTACATTATAATACTTCTTGCCCCTCTGTTTAGCCTGCAAAAAAGTGTATATCGCACTCAATTAAAAAAAAAACATTTTTTATGAAATAATCTTTGTATAAGGTCATTAACTAAAATAACCTTAATTAATGAATAAGATTTATTTCAAAATTTAATAAAACTATATTATAATATAACATCAAATTAATAAATTTATAAATAGGATCCATCGAGAAGCAATAATACTGCACATTGTAAATTTAAACTAAAGATAAAGACGCAAAGGTTTTGCTTTATCTGTGTGTTAAGTATATCTTACATTTATCACGCATGAAACATACTTATCAAACCTTGCAGAAGAAAATTAAATACATTGCTCTCAACAATTCCAATCAGTCTGAATTGGACCTGTAACAAGTTTTTGCCATTTTATTCGATTCAATTATACAAATATATTATTGAAATTTGAGTTTTCAGCTATGTTGGTAAATACGCATATAACAAGTAAACGTGTTCTAAACAATCAGGCACAAATATTTTAATTTAAACTTACGATTTTTTGTAATCGAAATAAAATTGTAAATCATAAATAATAATGCTATTGTTACTATATAAAATAATTAATCCTGAAAATAAAGAGGTCAAGAATTTTATCGTTGAATATGCAAAAGTTATTTAAAATTGAAAAATTGTTTGTATTTAATAAGTGCTTGTAATTACTTATAAAATTTCAATAAAATTAATTATGGGTATTATTCAAGACACCTATGTTCCACTACGAAGGACTTATTGTTCCAGTCTTTACTCCATTAAACAATGACAGGTAATTATTGATAAATGTTCATTTTCATTCTTATATTATATTTTTGAAAACACAATTATAAATATTGTTCTAAATATTTGAGTAGAATTATTAAATATGAAAAAACTGTATAATACACTTATGTAATATTTGCCAATTGAGAATAATAAATAACATCTTCACTGAGAAAAAAGTCACATAGTTGATTGTCATAGTGAGACACTGAGAGAAATTTGCTTAGTACGGCCAACTAAAAACTTTATGTTATTGTCAAATATAAGTTGGACTAAATAAATTTATAGTTGGACAAATCAAAAACTATAGTTGTGAAAACTAATTCAGCCACAACTTACTTTTTTAGTTCGTTTTTTCGACAACTCATAAAATATAGTTCGAATAACTAATATTTCTTACTTGTGTTAGTTGGTATAGAAAGAAAACAATTATTTCGTTCAAGCTTGTCGGTATTCAATGTAACGTCTGCAAACAAACAGCCCAGAGTAACGTTTTTCGATTCTCATAGATTACTTTTACGGGTTAAATTAATTAATACAAGTATTTATTTAATGGTTTCGCATATGTTGTAAGAAAAATGTATACATTGTCATTTGAAAGTACTGAATGTTTTTGGTTAAATTGTGACAACTAAACATTAAGAACAGCAATATTCACAAGATAATTATTTATAAAGTTTGACATAAATTAAAATTTACTTTAATAAAATACAATGATTCAAAGAGTATTTACCGCAGCTGTGATATGAAAATAAATTGTAAATATAATTTAAATAAAGTCAATGAACTGAACTCAACTGAATCATTTTTAGTTGGTTGAACTGTGTTTTCCTCAATATATATATATATATAAAATTGTATTATTTTGTATATATGTACAAAATTAATTAAATTAATTGCATATATTATTACAATTTATATATACAAAATTGTATGGAAAAGTTTCAAAAATTATATTAAAATTATCATTATATTTTACAATTATGAAATTGAAATTATTTAATAAAATCTGTTTTTAAATTACTTATCAGTACTTAGAAATAAAATTCTTTCAATATGAAAGAGAAAAGCATAACAGTAACTTTATTTATAAATTGAGTACCAGACGCGGTTGCTTTTATTTTTTCTTGATATTTTAATAAGAACACCATTTCACAATGAAACACCACAAAATGCTAAATTTTTATTTTCATCGTTTAACGCATACGCGTGGCGGCGCAGTCGACAACGCAGTACGAGTATGGCAATCTCAACCATAAATTATGCTTATGACTGACTTCAACATATATTTGAGATTATAACCATTAACGTATTGTAACGTTACACAGATGTTGCCGTATACTTTATCAAAATACGTTTAGCAAAATTAGCAAATGAAGTTTATAAAATGAATCATATTTTATGTTTAATTTAAAAATAGTCAAATAACAATACTGTTATTGGTACGAAATACTTACTATTTTTATCCGTGTACTATGGGGATTATTTTGAATAAGATATTTTTTATCATTTTCAAACAACAGCTGTGTAATTTTTACAATAAAATCCGGTTTCATACTTCAGCTAGTAAATATTAATATTTTTCAGTTTTCATAATTATTAAAATATGCAAAATGTAGATATTATTTTTGGTGGAAAAAAATTAAGTATATAACAAATTTACTAACAAATGTTGTTAATTTGTACGAATATCTTTAAATTACTTTTAATTTATTTTCCACGTGTATGTTTTAGTTCCCGAACAGTTAATGCAGCTCTGATCCCAGAATATGCCGACTATCTAATGAGAAAAGGAATTAAAGGAGTTCTTGGTATTATAGTCTGTATTATCTAATTTATGGGAAGAGAATATATAATACTAACAAGTGGACGATATTGTCTGGGAAATTCAGTTTGGAACGACACTGCTTGTGGTGATAGAGTACTTTATATGACAATGTGAGCTTATTCAATATTTTTAAAACCCACTATCGTGCCTCTTTCGAAATAAAGGAAATCAAAATTGTTTTATCAACTATTAGAAGTATATATAGAAGGATTATTTCCATCCATTAAAGAGCCGTTTGTTGTCTGAGATGGTAGCGTATCTGCTCGATGATACAAAGGTTACGATTTCGAGACTTGCTACATGTATTCTTTTTCGTTTAAATTTTTTTCAGAAATATATTTTTATTCATTATACATAAACATGTCACGCGTTACTTATCGGGTATCTCCCCCAATTTGAGTCACTTGATACATGTCTGAATATTTCAAATTCAATTAATTTTCTATTTGAGGTGGGAAATAAGTAAGTATTTTAGGTGGGAAATAAGAATACAATTAAATTACGATTGAAATAGAAAATCTAACGAAACTGACGAAACTAAATATATATTTTGTGACGGGGCATATATTTTTGCTCGACCCTTCACCACGGCCTTCAGGGTTTCGGGTCGAAATTTGGAAGTCTCGGTGTTGATTGTTAGTAATTCGAGCCCATTTCCAACCAAGCACAATTTCACAAAATAAGGGTCAGGATCGCCACCCGGTATCACTACCGGGAAAATCTCGGAGAAGGGAATTTACTCGAATTTACTCGATTCGGTCCCGATTACCCATCGGCCATGAAGCGGAATCTTTCTCTAGCGCAATGGAACTGACCACGGAAGATTCTAGGCAAAGGATCCCTTTAAATAGTCCTGTTCACGTAATAACTCAATAAATTTTATTCAAACAAAACTTCTATGGTATCAAACAAAATTTCTTTTTATTTGTTCGTAAATTGGAGTTGAACTCCGTGGTGTGTATATCCTGTATGAAAAAAAGTACCTATTATTAATATGCTGGAATTAATTAATTTATAATTTTGCAAGCATATTAATATTGTTACTTCATATTTTTTAAATAATATATTATTACATCCGTTTAAGTAAAAAGTATATTCTACAAATTTATGATTTACGTAAATAAAAATATTTATTACAAAGGTACTGTTCCAATCGTAACATTCCGATATCGGAGCCGAGCTGTAAAATTTAGTCAACAAAAATGAAAACTAGACTGCTCGCCTTCTTATACGTGTCTTACTCCTCCTGCGCAGCGGAGGAGCGCGCTGGCCCTTCTCAGTATCTCTCGGGGGCTGCGGCGTGCGGTCGGTGCTCGCGAGGTGCGCGGTGCTCATGCGCGATCTACCTCGTCGCCTCGCGGTGCATTTCGTGGCCGTACAAGCGAGCAGGGAAAGGGGACCGCAGTGTGTGCGGGCGTCCGCGAGCGCCTCGCGTACTTTTGCATCGCGCTTCTCGTGGTTTACGGCCGGGGTGGGAGAAGGGGAGTGCGGGGCTAGCGAGGCCGCCTGTCAGTAACGAAGGCGCTAGGCGTTTTCGTTACTATATATATATATTTATATAAACAGTGCAGGCGGTTGTTTCAAGCACCCAGCACTTTTTAGGAGACTAGTTACTATGGCTATACCACCCCGCCATAAACTTTTTAAAATTTAACTAAACTTACATTTGTGGGTCCAGTACCGTATCATGATCGAAAGTACTCACAAGTACCATCTTTCCAAAATTCGGCGTTTTCAGATTTGAGGTCGGACCTCAAAACTACCACCAATGGACGTTTTGCATGCAAAAAAAGGCGGGTTTACAAATGTCCGATCCCAAAAGTACCGCTTCCGCTATATATATTATATACATGTAAAAGAAATGAATAAGAATATACTTCTAGCAGAAATTAAAAAAGAAGGTTACCTGTCGCGATTCTCGAATTCGCAACCAATGAATCACTGAGCACATGCGCTGCCATCTTAGCAGTCAGTTGACTTTTTGATGGGTGGAAGTGATTTTTCTATATATATTCCTAACAGTTAAAAATACAATATTGTGGCCCTTTTCCGTGGAATTGGCTCAAAAGTGGGTTTTAAAATTTTGTATAGGCTTACCCTGAGTATAGTCTACCACCACACAAAATGCCGTTCAAAACTGAATTTCTTAGACCGTGTTCTCTTGTTGTAAGTAAATAGTTTGGCATATCATGTACACTCGACTTCCCCTATGAGCACCTCCCGTAAGAGCACGCGATCCCTAAGAACACGAACATCTGATCTTTAAGAACACGGAAGTCAGCAATGTTAATACAAAAATATTTTAAAAATGAAAACAATAAAAAGTAATATAAATAAAAAGTAATATAAAACTTATTTATTATAATATATATATATATATATATAATAAAATATAATATATAAATAATTAAACTTATTTATATTTTCAAATTACATATCTCTTTCTTTTCGACATCCATTCTGGTTGGTTGGTTTACTCAATTTTAGGTTAGGTTTGATTGACAGTTTAAAAATGGAATACATGTTATTTTGGAAACATATTTAATGCGCATGTGCGAAACCGACATTGCTTTTCGTGCTCTTAGGGGTCATTTCCGCTACAAAGTTCGTGCTCTTAGGGGAAGTCGAGTGTATAGAGATATCACCCACTGAAATATAGTAATACTGGAACGTGCACTGCCATGCTCTCTGCATATTGAAAAGCGAGCCGAGAGAGAAACGTTGTCGCGGGATAGTGTATCTCGTTTTAACTGTATAGCGCATGCGCATTAGTACGAAATT
>JABFPN010003304.1:0-18590 GCA_022817305.1 Leptoteleia sp. ZL-2020
TACGAGTGTCTTTAAGAACCTTAATACTGGTCAACAGAGGTCGTGAATGGCCGAGTGGTAAGACATGTGACTTATAAATTGTAGGTCGGGAGTTCAAATCAAGGTGGGATTAAAGTAAATTTTTTTTTATATAGAAATGCTTTGTTAGCCACTATGGCTCGACTGTGGCTCCTGGCCACATCCCACAGTCGATCCATTGCGGCAACATGTGTGGCTTATTGTGGCCAAGACTGTGGGCTCCCGCATGCCACAGTCTTAGCCACAGTGCTGCCATAGACTCTGCCACAATGTTTTTTCCACGCGGGATGGTATAAAAAATATATAATAACTATGACCTAATCAGTTTTGAAGCATGTAATGCAAATACCACTCTTATTGGTTAATTTTCTAATTAGCATTGAATACATTTGCTAAATTATGATTTAACCAGTACAACTTGACAAGCACTTATTGTATTAATTAAATAAAATATTTTCGTCGTGGTCTTTGAAATATTTCGAGAGAAATTAATAATCTTATTAAACTTCAATAGAAGTATATTACAATTTCATGAACATTTTAAATTAAAACAGTTAATCTAGAAAAATCATATAGATATTAAATGCTTTCATTCATTTTGTTAATTAAATGTTCGCAAGTTCAAGTTAATTTTATTCATATTAATTTATAATTATGAATCAATTTAAATATTTCCTGAAATTATATGTACGTTCGAAAATTAAAATATTTTTTATAATACGTACAGAATGAGCAAGAATAAGTTCATACTATTTAATATCACAATCTTTATAACCTTTTCACACTTAAGACAAGAATACAGAAGTATGGTATGGACACTTGTCTTATGAACAATGACATTAACTTCGTTCGTAACGTTTAATGTCGTCGTACAAAACTATATTTCTTGCAAACGAACTATTCATAATTTTTTTTGCATTGATATCCGGTACCTACATATATTTTATTAAATATAAAAATACGTTAAATATTCGAGAAGAACATTTAAAACATGTTTCAATTTGTTTAGGCATATAATTTCATGTTTGACCATTGTAATTATCACGTTACCTCATATACCCCAATGTATTTTGATCCAACTTTAAATTGGAATATCTCCCTTCATTATATCCGAAGCCTATATTTTTTATTAACGGTATCAAATTCTATACACCTATATTGTTTTTCAAATATACCTTCCAATTGAATAAGTGCTATTCATGGATTTCCAACCTTAATTACATTTCTAATGACGAACTTATCCATCATCTTTCGAAGCACAACAAATGACTCTCTTTATATTATTTTCAAATGTTTTCATTCATTTAATGTCACTAGTGTTTAAGTCTTCATTAATTTTAGTTTGCGGGAAAAATACAGGAAAAAACCATTAAACTTATATAATATTATTAAAAAAATAGTATTCCAAAACCATATTTTTATTACAAATATAACATGTAAAATCAAAAGCAATTCTACGTCAGGCACAACATTCGGCTAACCGTTACAAACACGCGTCTAAAGCAATTTTTCTAAAACAATAATTTTCATTTATGCACGGGGAAAATAACGTCAGAAATGATATTTAAATTCCCCCCAAAATTATTCCTTTGTAAATTACATTTTTCCACGACAATTCATAAACAGATACCCCATTCCAGCTTGAAAAGCGGCTTTCAAACACGTAACCGAACACCCTTGCACATAATTTCATGTAAATGAGACGCCACTGCTTAGTCACGGGTTGCCAATTTTTCGTATTGTACGACGGACTGACACCGAATATATTTCAATGCTCATGTTTAAAGTTTTTCGCAGACATTATCGTGATCGTTGCTCCCCCATCGTCGCTTCTCCCGTGATTGTAAAGGTTGCCAGCCAGCCGTGACAAAGTACGTCTCACTTTTTTATGATTACTGTAAAGGTCAATCAATAGCGCTTAAAGCGCCCCATTCGAGCCGAAACTTTTTCCTAGAAAAAGATGGATTGGTCTCGGTCATCGATGTTCGACCGCTATCACATGACACCGTGCGCGTTAAAATATTGTACCCCTGCCGTTTGAGTGGTTCCATCTTGGATGTCGTCGCACTCTGGTTAGTATTCCCGATGGCGGGCTCACACGTCGTGGCTACCGCTCCCCGGAACCATACGTGTACCTCCATATAAGCAACACCTCGTCAGCAGTCTGGCCCACGGCCAATGGCCTCGGGAATTTTGACTGGCGTGAGTTATGCGAAACCAAGCGCGGCTGTATTGTAATGCTGCCCCGTCGACATACGAACATTCGCATTTTTCACCTGCTCTTGTTTCTTCGAAGCTTTTGTGTTCTGGTCGGGCGTGGATTACTTTTTGCATCATTTTTTCGAGCCCCTTTGCTTTGTTTCTTAATGTACTGATCATACTAACAAAAATGCTGACGAACTGACCGACTTGTTACGAGCTCTTTTTACCGCGCAAAACAGATACGTTAAATTTAGCACAGCACGGAAATGGCATTTGAATTGCGGAAAGTGTAACGATTGCGAAAATTTAACAATTTAATAAACTCCTTCCCGCAGTATTCGGTTATTTTTATAAATCAAATATTCGTTTTAATTTGAATCATCAATTCTGGTCAGATGAGTTAAATTTATTAATAAATAAATAAATTTGTGTAAACATACGATACTCGATGAAGAAGCACGTTTGTATAAATAACATTTTGCTTTTACGTAGTTCAATTAGTTTGTATTAGATAGAGTTAAGTAATTATAGTACTTGACGGGTGTACAAAGAGAAATAATGCACGAAAATTCAACAACAATTTAAGTTGCTAGTATTTTATCCTCACATCATTTGTACGCAATTCATTAAAAACATTATATAGTTTATTACATTAGATTTCTCTGAGCACTTGATTTACGAAAATATATTTGACACGTTTAAAATCGAAGTATATTTATAGAGAGAAAAAGGTAAGTGAAATAAAAAACTTAAATCATATAAAAAAGTAAAAATAGTGAACTCATTTAATTAAACCAGTTCTCGTAAGAAATGGTAATGGCACGAAACTGTGGGTAAACTGGTTTAATCTTCATTACCCTTTTGTTAACTTTATCTATTTGATGTATACGTATCATCACTGATATGTACTCATCATCATTAATATGTACGTATCGTATATACATATATATCATTTTACCTTAATTACTTACGGTAATTAGATCAAATCATGTCTCTAATCAGTATAAAATAACAGATAGATCTGCGCAAACTTATGCAATGAACACACAATTTGTAATCAACTTTAAAGTTTACGTTAAAGATGAACATAAATGAATTTGAGAAATATTAAATTCATCTAATCATAAGACAACTGGAATTGAAATCAAACTGCCATGCACGTTGCACTGAAATGTATTATAATTTAATCTTCTGTGACTTACATTCAGAAATCATAATTTTATGCACGTAATGTGATGATTCTTAAATTTCAACTAAATTTAGTTACCGCAAAATTATCGATATCATTTTTTTAATGATTTTGTATACTACATTACAATATTAAATTACATGTAAAATATTTTATATCAATTACCCTCATTTTAATTGCACCGAGGAATCCTTGCATATAATTTGATACAAAATGTGCATTTGATTCGTTTGAATAATTTGCAGCAATAAAGCATTTAAATATAAGTTACAAATATGAAATGATATAAATAACTATCAATTCATTATTTATTTTATATTATTACATTTCAAGAGTAGAACTCAGTAAAAAGTTATTCGGCGTTTTGTTAATTTTTCGAGTTAGTAGACAAGAAATTATTCATCTTTAATTTGAGTGGAAATAAAAATACTGTTATTCTATTGGTTCCTACACAATAGGAACGACCTTTAACATTTAAATTTTTTATGAATAATTCTTAAGTTTTACACTTTTTATTATAGAAGATAAATTGTTAATAATACTTATTAATAATAAATATAAAGTTTAAAAAACTCGTCTAAAAATTGTCTGTAATAAATAAATAAAATAATATAATTCAAAACTATTTAATTTAATTTGAATTCAACTGCGAACAAACAACAAGAATAACAATAACATCATAATAGAGATTAAGTAAATTTATGCTAATGTAACTTAACTCATTCCGAAAAGCACATAAATAATAAACAATGCTTTTAATATAATATTTATATAATGCTTTTAATAAACAAATAACGCTTTTAATACAGTTTACGTTTTTTTTTTAATATCATTATTTGAAGACTGAAAAAAAAGTTTAATTCTACAGAAACACATTTATTTAATGTTTCTGTTCATTTATATTACTGAATGCTGTAGAAATGTAATGGTCATATGAATACAATGCTGTACTTTTGAGTATAATATTAAAGTTCGAACCTTAACTGAAATCTATTTAGTTTTTTTTATTGATCCAGACAAAGAACATTTTATGTTGCATTTTGATAGTGCGATTTTAGTAGACGTATCTAAATATTTATTTGAGTCAAGTAAAGGTGAACATGCTTTACCGTGTGAAAAGAACATTTAAAATAACGGAATTTTATATATCATATTTTATTATAAAAAATTAATTTTGAACGTGAAAATCTGACTAACATTTTTTACTCACTTCAGCAATTTCTAGAATAATTAAAAATTTAATTATACGAAAATGTATTTTTATTTCATTACACCGCATTTCATTTTACAGTTCTCCAAAATAAACGTGGATTCCCTTTGAACGATTGGTACAAATATTTTTATGACGCAAATATAGATGTAACGTTCAACGCGTTTTTACCAAAGTTATGTAATTCAGTTGCGTGTAAAATTTGCTTGAATTAATGTTTTAAAAAAGTATTTGCCGTTCAAAAAGTCTTTGAAATTGATTGCATTTGAATGAAGTAAAAAATTTCAATTAAAAAATTGTAAAACTGTTCATTATAAGTAGTACGAAAAAAATTTTTAATTTCATTTTGTAATAACCAATACTTGATTAAAAAATTAAATCGTGTGAAACGAATATTAATCGATGTGTCAAAATGCAAATAAAATACGTGAAAAGTAAATTTCTTTTCGTTTATGTTTTAACGAATCGATGGACAAAAAATCATTACGAAATTCAAAAAATTTAATTAATAGATTAACTATTCTTTCGTAAATTTAATGCATTTGCATACTTTGACAAAAATGTCTCATTATTTGTACACATGTAAATAACCGAGTTTATAATTAAATTTCTTTTAATGCAATTTTACATAATTAATGAATACAAGCTTCGTATGTTGTTTATTAAAATTTTTCAATATTTCTCTGGTCGCAAATTTTTGGTTTTCTTCCTTTCCTCCATTTTCATTCTTTATTTTAAACTAAATTCTGAACTTAACATTTATTAAATGTTAAAATTACTTTCAGTTACCCTCATGTTTCTGAAGGCACTACATTTTTAGATACTATTACCCAAAGCATTAATATCAACGATACTGAGCTCACGAGCTCGTAGAAGATCGACTTTGCGCAGAAAAGAAAGCAAAGGTCCTTATTGATGATTCTACAGATAATGCAGCGGCAAATGGAGTGCGCGAATGGGAGTACAAACAAAATCAAGCCCCTGATAAAAACGTGGAAGAAACACGCGACCGTAAGTCTCGAATCCGCGGAAGAATCACCGGCCCCGCCATCGTCGAGGCCGCGATCTCCGAGGCCATAGAAGATCGACCGAAAAAGATATCTGCGCTATCTTCGCCCGGAAACGATATAGCGGCTACTGCAACGCGTCCTTTATAGAGTCGTCAGCCGATAAGAATGGTGTAACCTGCTGCGCGTGCTGGTTTCGACCAAGAAACTGACCCAGAAACGTAGAAAACATAATGCGCTTATCCCTTAATGAGCAATATGTAATCTCGCGGACAATAAACGTTATTCACCTCATCAGACATTTTTATTATTCCGCGGACTGTGCCGTTAAATGTTCATTAAAGCTTAACTTTTCGAATTTCGCGGGAAGACAATATTAATGTAACCTACTGCATTAGAGATATGACACTGGCCTAAAATTGGAAAAGATTTAGGAAAATCTAGTTGCTGGTTTAATAACAGGAATCATCGTATGATTCATTGATGATGATTCATTTGAATTCCAACTAGAAGGGTTTTATACTTTGATAATGACATTTTTTTCCAATATTTAATTAAAATATATTTTATAAATTGTACTGTACTGAGAAAAATTGTATGGTATTTCTTGGAATCTATGTTTGTAAAATATTTCTCGGCAATGTGACGAGAGGTACTGAGTAAGCAATTTTCAAGTCCTGGTAATTAATACTTAAAAAAGTGACACCGTTTACTAGACTGTCCGATAACGTTTTTAACATTGGAGCATAGTCTCAGAATGCTAAAAAGTATAGTAGCTTTTATTATTTGATTTTTCTCAGTGTACATCATATTATAAGGGATATTATAAATGCATACATATCTCCGAGTTATTATAAAATAAAGCACCAACTGTTAAGAAGTTTCTCTCTGTATACCTTTTCTCTTTTCACTACATTCTATAAATGCCGTACAAATTGAAATATCAAAGGTGGAATATTTGCCGAATAGAAAATGATAATTTGTTTCCGCTTATTAAATTATTTTCGACTTCAAAGTCAATGAAAATGCGCAAAGTATAAAGGAACAAACTAGCTTTGGAAAGCCAGGGCTGGCCGCAACTTTAACGCAGCCGCGAATCGAGTTAATTGAACAATTGAAAAAAAAAAAAAACTGCGGCGCAGGTCACTTGCGGCGTCAGGAATTGTTGTCCAGAGGATTGAATATTTCATGAAAACGGGAAATGTATTTTCCCAATCCGCAAGGCACAGCGCTGTGGTAAGTAAATTTTTAAGCGCGTCGCGCACGAGGTACCGAATTCTAGTTTGAATTAATTTGAAAAGGATTTGAAACCTATAACATGGGGATTCGCCGAGTTAATCCAATCAACTGTAATCGAAGCACGAAAAATATGGCGCAAGGATAACTCGGTTTCTTGTGCTGAAAATTCAAAAGTCATCCCTGAGATATCGGATTATGTCTACCGAGAAAAAAGCGCGACATAACGGTGCGTGCAAGAAAAGTAAAACTAAGTGCTGTTTGATGTTGGGAAAAATGTTTCTTGCGGTGCGGGATTATGATAACATTGAAATTTCGAACTATATCGCTGTATAACAACAAAATGTTGAATGAAAATAAATTTCCACATAAATTTTTTTAAAACTTATGATATAGAAGTAAATAATAATAACACAAGTTAGTTACAACAAATCTTAATTAATTTGATTTTGAAACTAAATAATATAAAATTTATGCTCATCATATGAATCTGAGAAAAGTCGTATATATTTTCACAACTAAAATATCTCATTCTCAGCCTTTTATTTCAATAAAATATAATGTCCAATAGTAGATTTCCCTTACATTGCACTGTATCGCAAATATTGCAGAATTTACAGAATTACAAATAAGTCAAATATATACTTTTATGTCTACATTTAAATCGAAACTCACGAGACTGCTTCAAATAATCTCAATAAATTTCCTATAAAAATACTGTTTTCATGCAATATTGCAAAAAATAAAAGTTAATCATAATCAGTAAAAATTTGTTTATTTTATTGAATGCCAAATTCGAATTTTATTAGTACGTAATATACTTTATATAATTATTTTATTGTTTGTTTCAAAAATTTGAAGGAAACTTATTTTGTTTATAAATAAGTAAATAAAAAATACTTTCGTGTGAAACGTTTTAAGTGAAATTTAGTAAAACATTGTCTTTCACGAGCGTTGAATCTATTTGAGAGCATTCATAGTCCATCTACGCGACATACGAATAATTCCGTCATACGATACGACATTCGTCTACCTGTGCATTCACTCGAATAATTGTGATAGAGGTTTCACTTTTTCGCTTTAACTGCTACAGATATTAAGTTTCTTCCGAACAAATAGTTTTTAAGTGTTTATTATAATAAATTCTCTTGTTCTATTAATGTTTATTACATTATAATAAAAAATATCTATTTAAGCCTTTTAATTATATTAATATATCGAGTTAGAATGTAATCAATTAACTTTCCTAAATAGACAGAAATAAATTAGTTCGGTCGTTATAAAAACAAATAGTTTTAACTGCATAAAATTATTGCTATTTTTAAAATTAGATTCTACAGTACCATTATTATATTCTGATAATATCCAAACTATAAATACGCACTTTAAAATAATATTTCCTTAAATAACATTTATAATATTAAAAGTACATACAGAAATAATCTATACTTATACATCGTAAGACCATAACACATTTTCCAAAAAAAAAACCCTTGCTTATTCATTTTTAAAATCATCAGTCTTTAAATAAGTTAATTGGATTTGACGGTCGGGGTGCAAAAATAAAATTTAGCTTTGGCTGCGAGGCCTGTGATCTTTAATTACGTGGGGTTGTGCCCAGATCATAATATAATTTTGCATAATCTCGTGGAAATTAATTATACTAAAAGTAGCCCCCGAGTGCAGTCACGGGCATTAAAAATATATAACGCGCAATGAAACTAGGGTTATATTAATAGGGTACGGGTGGACATTACTTCGCCGAAGGTGTGTGGGTCTCATGACATTGACGGATGAAGCGGAGAAAGGAATCCCCTATTATGCTACATAATTTACTACTCTTGGCTCTTTCGGCGCACTCCTCAGACCACGGAATTAACCGCCGAGACCCCGGGTTTGACCCGCTCCTTTGATCGCTTACCGTTCTTGCCCGGGTGTTTGCCTTGCTCCGGAAAAAAGGCCCACTTCGAAACCCACATTTTTCTATTTATTTTTTGTTTTTGTCATTTCTCCCCTTTTGCACTTTTTTTATGTTCCAAGTGTTAAGGAAATGTACTTTTCCCAACGAAATTGGCCCGCTTTTTTTTTTTTTCCTTTCGTTAGCATGATTTGTATTCCAGGCATGTTGCAAGTGCGGACGCTTATAACGCATGGCGCGAACGCGATGTTGCCAGAAAACGATTTGTCAGCGGAGCCGTACCGGTCAGGTTTATTAAAAAGTTAAGGTATTTCATTGACTCCACGCGCACAGAGGGGTTGAAAACAATAACAGTAAAATATCGTCATCCCGAAAGAAACCTACCGAAAATATATCGCTCTTTCAAGTGCTCTTATATTATACTCCTGTAATTCAATATATATTACTGTAAATATTTTGGCTCTAATGAAAACCGTTTCAGGTAAGAGTTAGATTTTATTAATGGATTTTTGAAAGGAGAAGTATAAGTTCAAGAAACATTGCTGCGAATACAAATTGATTGGAATAATTAATAATATTTATTGAAATATGAATATTCTATTTTACCAATTATATCAAAATTGTTAATATTTATTTTATATCGAAAGTCAACTTTTATCCGATTCCATAAAGGAATGAAAAGAACGACAAATATTATCAATTAACAAAGTAAAATATTCTTTTTTCAGTTTTTCGGTTTTAATTGTGTAAATGTTCAGGATTAGTCTCTATGTTCTCCATATTCTTTTGTCAAGCCAGTATCCTTAGTTTAATATTAAAAGTGGAAATTTTTAAATAACACTTCTCCGAGAGCAAAAGCATTACGTCCATTATCAGGTGTTAAGCAATTAAAAGCGGTAAAGGGTTTTAAGATTTTCTACAGCTTCTGTGAAGAGGCTAAACATATCCCATATTCTGATGTTAGTTAGGTGGTTTAACCATAAAAGGATTTCTAAAGATTAAGAAGAAACGAGTTTTCATACGAACGGAAGCCGCAAAAAAATAGAATACATTTGGCACAAAGTAGTGTGTATGCATTTCCTCGGCGATAAAATTTTTCACCGTATTGCTAATAACAGATATTTTGGCGGGATGAAAATTAATTTTTCATAGAACGAATGTCACGTCATATTAAAACATCCATAACACATTTAAGGCTGATTTGTAAACTGAGCTCAATTGTCAAAATAAAGTGGCTATACTTTATTTGTACAATTGGCGCAATAAAATCGTGAAATCATGCTTTATAACCGCCATTATAAGTAGTGATTCATCAAACGAGCTTTTCTTGAAATTTTCGAAAGAAATGATTCAAAATAGGTGATTTCGCTTTTGCCCGCAAACTCGCTGAGTAGCAAATCTTACGAAAGTTGCCAATGATTGTGTAAACTGTGAGATTCGTTCATTCGTTACTTCACGTCGAACTTTAAAATATTCCGAAGGAGTTTGAACAAACAATTGGAATAAAACTTATGAGCAGGCCTGTAAATACTTTATTCTTTCTATTTTAATTAATGACGAGCAGACACGGATTGATGTGTGAGAGGTTTCATAAGTTTGCAAAGTAGAATTTAAAGATGGGCGTATCCCAAATAACCGACTAGGCTGATTCAGGGTATTCCTTCATTTGGGACAAATATGAAAGATCTAATTGGGCCACTGAATAGCAACACTTTTTACACACTTCACCCCGACCGCACTATAGTTGTTTCGACTGCACTAATTGCTCCGACCACAAAGTTCACACTGACTGGACTGGTATCACACACTCGCACTAATATAATATGGAGTAATTATTATAATTTAAAATTCTATTAGGTAAAAGGTAAAATTATAGAACAATTAAGAATGTGTTCGTTATACGAATGTAATATTTATAAAAATTAGTTAATATGTTTATCAAAGATTTTTTAATCATTTATAAAACAAAGCATTTCAAAATATATTTTAGTTATTGCGTTCCTAATCCTTTCGGACTTACCACAACACCTGCTCGCAAAACGAGATAATATTTCTTGGGTTCTTAAGATGTCAAATAGATACACACAGAGAAATGTAAAGTAAAATTTAATCTGAATTCTGAAACCTTTTTCTAGTAGTACTTCACGATAACTTTTCTACTAACAATCAAGAATAAAAATATTAAACAAATGATAACTTGAAGATTCGTACACTTTTCGATTATTCAATCAATCACATTTATTTCTATTGAGCGACTTGAAACTTTGCCCTTATAGAACCGACAAAATATTAACATCAAGTAAATTAAAGAAAAAATTGTTTCTTAATGAAAAAAAAAAAAGATTAATGTACCTTTTAGATTTACATCTTACTAATTTATGGTAACCGTATTTACAAACTTTTCTCAATATGTCAACATACGATTATCTGCCCAAAGTTGCCGAAACTATCCTAAACCATAATAATAAATGATAATATATTTTGACGTGCGTAAATTACACGTTGGTATCAAGAACGTGGCCTTTTCTTAAAATTGATGGCGCATTTACTTCCGCAGTCCCAGCTGTGTACGCGTTTGAGGCGACACAAAACTCATGCATGCGAGCTTCCCGCGTGGCGCATAACGCAAAGCTTTCTCCCCTATTGCACGCTTTTATCATTCTTCCTATTCGCGCATAACCTGAAACTGAAAGTACATTTACGTACGCGTGCTTGACTCTCATGTATACTATATAATAATTCCAAGTACGAACGCAACAGCCTTACTTGGCGAAAATAAAATTTACATTTCTAAAACAGAACTTTGCGTAGAGAAACAGGTTAGCTTAATTTTATTATAAATTTAGTCAAATTGAATGCGCAAGGCATTTGAATGCCTCAAATAATTTAAAATACAGAATTTCATTTATATTTTTTTTATAACCAAATAAGGACGTTTTCATTATGATTGAATTGACTTACATTTTGATATTCCTATAACATATCTCTTTCATAAGGCTATTTATATGATTTTATTGTTTTATTTCAACCGTGATCAGTCGTTGAAATTCTTAATAATGCACAGGAATTGATTTAAACAGAGTAATAATTAACAGTGATTATACTTTGATGAATTATCAAAACATAACTGAGGTAAAAAAAAATTTACGGCAATCGCTAATTATTATGACGTGGTTAATGCATCATTAAGGTTATCTAATTTCGATTCGATGAGTTGATTTCAATTTCAGGCTAGCAGTTTAATTAACACTTTCGAGAGAGTACACCGTAACTCACACTTCGTAATCAAACGTACATATATTTGTTTATATATGTGCAATTTACTTACTCACATGATAATTTTGACAATACATGTAAGTTACATTCTCGTGAATGTTTAATAACCTATTTTGCTGGATAACATATTTATGTTTTGAATACTAAGTATATACAAATATATACATTATATTGCATAAGATTTTCGCAGTTTATTTATCAAATTTAATTAGAAATGTTAATAATAGGACTGTACACTTTATATTATTTTATATACGTCAGGTTTATAAAAGAAAGTCTTGAAATATATTAATCTTTGTGTAATTATATTTCCATATGTATACAGGTATATTTATACTCAATAATTTTCCATTACACTTTCTACTTGTAATAAATGTTATAATAACAAAAATTAAAAGTATTATTAATTTCATATTAATACAGAATAATATAATAAAGAAGAATACTATATGAATTCTATTCAATTATGAAATGGTTTCTTTCTAATTAAAGTAGAGCTTAATATACGATACCGAAGAATTTAATAAAGATGAATATTTTTTCATGAATTTAGTTTAATTTATTGGAAACAAAAATTAAAATTACCATCTACATACAAATATAATGCCAGTGTATGTTATAATAGATAATTAGCAAAATGAATAAACATTAGTTCCATATTAATAAAATAAATGTGATTTAACTGCTCTCGATGACGTAGGTTGTTTGATTTAATTGAAAAGAAATAAACTCCAAATTACTGTGGCCTGTTCATAACGCAAACGCAGTTCTATTAACAGGTAGATTTGAATTTTAATATGCTAAAACGGTTTTATGCAAGTTAACCAATTGCAAAACGACGCAACGAAATAAATGAAAAATAAAAATTACGCGAAATAAAACATGCGATATTGATTTCCATTTAACAACTATATTAATAACGTTATTCTGCGAATGAATGCTGGTTTATTCGCTGCGTTAGACTGTTTATTAAAGTAAAACAATACTTTCGAAAGTTCATTTTCAACGGCGGTCTAAATCCTGGATAATATTAGACATTCGCAATCTTTGGCCGTCGTAAAATCTTGAATCCGTTCTCTCATTATTCTGAAACCCATGAACAATAGAGAATAGTCTCGTTCGAAATATCACGACGAGAGGACATTTACCAAAGTTGGGGAAAAACGAACAATTGGACGAAGAGAAGCAGAGGAAAACGAACGCGCGGTTGGGTGGGACCGGGTGTGCATAGACTTCTGCTGGGTAGTGGTCCTTAAAAGAGGCAGGCGCGCACACTTCGGCCACTTGGAACGATGAAACGTTCCAACGCTTCGAAAGCCAAAACTACAAAACTGCACTCGGCAAAGCAGGTGATGCATTTGCGGTACACCGTGATAATGCCACTCAGAAACGACTCTTTTACTCCTCCCCTCTTTTTCTAAGAATTGACGAAGCGTCACAAACTCAAAGGTATTCTAAAAGAAAAATGCATTTCGTCACATTCGCTGCACTTTTTTGTGCCTTTACTGCACATTTAGCTACCTGCTTCAAATACACAATAAAATTAACCAACATCCCTTATATTAAACTAACGATAAATTAACTTTTAATATAAAATTTCGTTAACAAATTAATTTCAAGAATTCAGCTTTGCGCAGTGATAAATATTATTATTAGAAGTGCCAGTAGAAAATAAATACAGACATATAACAGAACATAAATCAAGTTATGAATCATTATTATCAACGAAGAAACCTATTACAATTTAAATCGAGCGTTCCCTTAAATTATTAGGCCGAGCCTGGGTAAACCCTAAATGGGGTAAAATATAAAGGACTTAACTAACTCCAATTAATGGAGACCTTTTCAGTCCTACCAGTATTTCATCTGGAATGGAAGGTAGGAAAGAAAAATTTAAGAACTGAAAAGGTCAAGGAAAATTAATACAGAAAACGGATATGATCCAGATGTTTAGGATCTTACCGTTGATTTTAGCAGAAATCAGAGTACATCACGAAAAGGTAACCGGTCCGACTCTGATCCCTAGCATAACAAATTACTGTCTTTGTATCCTTGTCAAATATTTTGTTTCATTTAATTTAATTAATCAGATAATCCATTAATATATATAACGGACTAAAAGTTACTTCTCTAGAATTTCTAAAAGGAAACCTATATAATGTCGTATGCTTGGGCATAGATTTATATATAAATATCCATGCTTATATTCATCCATGTATTTAGAATATAACAGTGCGTAGGTCTTGGAGGAAATGATCTATAGCGATAAATTAATCCGAGTCCTGCTATACATAATGCATTACTTTGAACGTTTATGAACGACTGCAAAACAGAAATTAATTAAAATAAATCGGCGATTCATTGAGGCAAGCCGATTACTTAGTAAAATTGATTTTGGCCATAAAATACGGGATGATTTCTCCGGCGTGCCTTAATGCATTTGTTTCGTGGTGATAAGGGAAGTTGCTTTCAGCGTTGATTAAAATTAACGATAATGTCGGCTTCCTTCGTAAATGTAACAGCGGTCTTAATAGCGATGGCCCTTTGTCGTTCAATTCCTGGAGAAGCGTAGGTCCATACGCCCGCGACGGGATATAAAGGGCAGTGGGAGACAACGGCGAACTTGGCGCGCTCGAAGAAAAGAAGAAACTTGCAAATTTGCCTGCGACTCGTCGAGCAGAATCTCGTGGGCTGATTGGCTGATTTTCCGAGTTTCACGTACTAGAGAAAATGTATGTAGATAGCATACGAGGCCGGCATCCGGAATGAACGCGTTTCCCATTCGATTCGTCTTCGTCCTTTTTTCCCACGCCCGTGCAATTTCGTCCCAAAAATTTTCATACACTCGACACGCCACTTTGCCGAGTTACACAATTTTATAGCCCCATGAAATATCTACGGCGTAACTGATTCCACGATTTTCGTGCGATTACTTTCAATTCCCGGCAAATTGTATTGCATAATACTTCAAAAGGACCGGTTTTATGTATCCGCTAGAAAAATATGATGATATTTCATTGGGATGAAGGTGTGAAACGTGAAAGCGTAAATCTGTGACGGGAAAAGAAAAAGCTCCGGGAATGAGATAAGAGAGCGTTCTTATACGAACATATTATCGCTCAATTGCACCCGTAAGTATTATTATATGTATGTTTGTACATGTTTTGCATCGTGTCAGGCGTGACGAAGACTGTAAACAATGTGAAATATTACAAGTTGGATCGTGTTTGATATTACGTAAACCAAGGTATTTTATGTGGTACTTTACTTCAACTTAATTGTTTGTATTGTTCTTTTATTTAATTTATAATAATTTGAAATTATATAAAATGAAAATATAGTAAAAATAAAATTTATCTATTGTCATCAAAATTGTAAACAATTTTTATTTCCATGTGGTTTTCTTTAATAAAAATGCATATATTTTAATTTGTAAAAACTTTATATTCACAAATTGTGACAATTTGTATAATCAGTTTACAATCTTTAATAAAAATGCATATATTTTAATTTGTAAAAACTTTATATTCACAAATTGTGACAATTTGTATAATCAGTTTACAATAACAGCAAAGAATCGTAACTTTTTTGCAGATTATACATATAATTTATTTTTCTTCTACAAATTTCTGTCTATTTCAATATAATAATTAATTCAATATAAAAGTAAATTAACATAATCTATTTCCCAGTTTAGGAAACGAAATTACAAAGATTAAGTAATACCGATAGTTTACAATTAGAGCTGCCATATTCATAAACCAGTTTCTCAAAATATAACAACCTTAAAAGTTTGACATAAATTAGAATTCAGTTCACCAAAACTTAATATGCATGCATATCATGCGGGCATACAAGAGAAAAGAAAGTAAACACGTTGAAAAATTTACCATATAATCTTTTGAATACCATCACAACAACTACAAAAGATATCTATATTTGAATTTCCATTAATTTAAGAACGATAATAGGAACTCAAGAAATAAATAAAGAATTGCCACTTCGGTCAATGGATCGGTCAGTTCACTGAGTGTAAAAACGCGACTAAAAGTTTTGTTTACGGCAAGTATACCGAGACTCTACAAACGTAGCAAAATCTTTCGGAGCAAATCACACCAATGATTAATTTCCACGAACCATATGTGGCGTGGAAAATAAACAGAAAGGCGGTCGCAGAAGGGAGCGCTAAAGTGGCTTCCGTCTCAAAGTTGAGAGCGGCCTCTAATTGATTACCGAGCTACAGTGCTGTAAATAGCTCATGAGCCCAGGAGACATAATGTCGTGTTACGTCGCACCCGTGTCACTCAAATTGTGAACAAGCATAACTCAGGCGAAACTCGAAAACAACGTCGTTGGTGAGACAAGCGACGAACGGTTCGGTTAGACGTGGCGAATTCGCTCGTTTGAGGCGCTTCGCGGCTAAACGACAACGCGTACGTGACGACCGCAAACGCCTCGGTAATACGCCGTAGAAATGGATTCGCGCGACGACGTTTGTTTCGCCGATGCGTGCCGTCGACGATTTTTCCCCGCGAGCCGGAGCTTTATGAATTACCATCACAAATGCACCGGCCATTCGCGTCTCGAGGAGCCGAATTAACATGAGAATAGCCGGCTTGAGATTCGCGTCTGACGCCGCGCAGCCGAGCAAGTCCGTGAAAAGGAAAGCGAGATCATCCGGACGGGAACACGAAAAATCGATGAGTGGATTGAATAAATTATTCCTGATAAGCCCAACGGACCGTCCTTCCGCACAAAAGGCAATATTCTTCCGCCGTCTACGAACGTCCCATTGTGAGGAGGATTTTCAAACGACGCGCCAGTAGAGATTATCGTAAACCGATTTCCGATATTCCGAAAGACGTCTTACATTATAATAATATATTTACATTCGGCGCATCATCAATTGTTTTTATTGTCGATATTTTAGTCGACGTCGGCGAAAAAAAATATCCCGCGCGGCGAATTCAATTTTTCGCACGGGCTGCTGTTGCAGTGTGGTAAATTTCGTTATCGACTCGGCGAAATGAGGAAAAGTGGTGGTGTATGGCTTTGGTAAAGGAAGGGCGCGTTAATCGGAGCCTTAATAGAATAACTGAACTATACATTTTTTTTTATTTACAGAAATGTAGGTTTTAAGTTTATTTACGTTTCTTCCTCTCTACGAGATATTCCCAACTGGGACTCATTAACACTTCAGTAGTATTCGTAACTGAATAGTAAGACTGAACAAATTACGATTTAATTTTACAGGTAATATTTATAAATACTTCTATTCAATAATTAAAGTGTAATTGCAAAATTGGGGCACAATATAATTTATGATTATAAAAATATTTTACACGAAACCGATTCTGGTATTGACACTTTGATTTCATTATACTTTTACATTATTTGTTTATAGTGAAAAAGTTTACAACTACATACTGTTTTAATTAAAAAGGACCAAATTTGATATTAGATTGGTACGGAGTGGATTTATTATATTGATTTTATTCAGTTTGAAAATTAACTTTGAATAATAATAACCAATTTTGAAAGAAAAAAACAGAAATATTGAGTATCAAAAACACTGTATCGAAAGAGTGCATATACTCAAACCAGTAATAGATGTGGTGAAACTGAAATATAAACTATTACATAGTATACAAAACTGTTTGCATTCACTGAAACTCAATTCAAAAATGAAACCACGACCGAATGTGAAATATACTCCTCGAATCCAACATTGACCGCAAATATTGCCGAGACAATAACATTATAAAAACGACCCTCACAAAAGATATCCGCAGAACACATTCATTAATTGAATAATTTTTTATAATAGTAAAAGTAATGAATAAACTTTAAAAAAAAAGTCAATTGTTGCAATTAAAATTGTTTCAAAAATCGCTCAACTTTATTTACTTCGCTTATTATCAAATTAAATGAATTATATTCTTTCAACGAATGTAATCCTTAATTAAATAACACATGATAAAGAACAACTGCAGTATTTGAGAAAAATCAATTTTTTAACTACAATTTCCATGTTTTATTTATTTGTTCAGTACTAACGAACCACGATAATATAAAATATAATATCGTGAATTCCACTATACCTCGGTTTTCTAGAATTTACTTAAAGAACCGTTTCGTTTGTAAATACTCCTTGCGCATAATCGACTTTTTTAATACAGTTGAATTTCTGTATGTAGGTTATTCAGTAGGAATTTCTGTATATTTTGAAAAATATCAAAGTAAAAGCAAATAAAAACACCTGGGGCATGTATTTCGTTAGATCACAGTCAGATCACGTAAAAGGTTATTGGATAAAATTTTAAAAAGCTTGAGGCAACTTGAAATCAAGATCAAACAATGGATATCAACTGGGCCAATACTAAGTTAACACTATGCAAGATTATTTCCTACACTGAGAAAAAAAATATGTTAAATTTTCGTATATAAATAGGAAACTGAAACTATATGTAGTGTATAAGAAATTTTCAAATTAAATATATGAAAACTTAGCACATATATTACACTACTTTATAT
>JABFPN010003305.1:0-18586 GCA_022817305.1 Leptoteleia sp. ZL-2020
ATTGTTAAATAATCTCCCAGATTGAGAAAATGTGCTGAATCAACAACATCAATTAATTCTCATTCATTTTAATAAAAACGAATAACACCCTAATCTAGTAATTAACGCTTACGGCATCATCTTAAGGTGATGTTTAAGGTCTGCTGTCACGGAGTTAGGGTCTTTTTAATTTAAAATAATAATAATACAGTCAACTTCCACACATTTGCCATTCACTTATTTTCTCTTCCACACATTTTCTGCTTTTTCTTTCACACATTTGCTGTTTACGGATTGGAACTGCCAATCAGTTTCCGCCAACCTTTTATTTCAACCAATCAGTTTCTTCACCGGAACAGAAAATGTGTGAATGTTTCCGGTCCCGAAAACAGCAAATGTGTAGAAGTCGACTGTAATTATTTTGTAAAATAATAACCAGACCGTCATTCTTTAGCACCGGGAGAATATTACTGCCTATATAAACATAATTGTTGAAAAAGACTGATGAAAAGCGGTGTGAATTAGAATTTTTTATCGACATTTCCTATATTTAAAACCAGTTCACACCGCTTTTTATTGTTTTTCTTCGAAACACATATTATAATCTACAATACTCTCCTAACATTGTAAAATGACGGCATTTTAAACATTTTTAGACATACAATTGATACGATAGATAATTTAATTAAAATACATTATTTAAATTAATTATATTAATTTAAGTGATAAATAAAATTTTGTGTTTGAGAATTTATTCTGCACACAGAATCTACATGCAAAAAATGGTGCCGTGATCATCAGATAACTTGTAGCTCGATGCTATGCAATTAACACTAAATTTAGAATTAGAAAATATGCATACAAAAAAATGTTTATGTTCTTATTATAACTATTATTTATTATTATCATTATTATAATTATTATTAATATTACGTTATTAGTATTATTATTTTACAATTTCACATAAATTTATTTGATTTTAATATTTTCATTGTTTTGTAACAACGTTGCAATGCAGTTTATAGCTATATAAATATATCTATATTCACTACGAATTAAATACATTTGTTAAAGTGAAACAATGCAATGCTTTTGTAATAATGTACAAAATGGTATATAAGTTGTAAACAAAAAATGTTCACTAAACACAATCTAATGAATAACATTAAACAATTGTTTAACAAGCTTTCGGCCATGTCCAAATAAGTGCAATAAATATAACCGAATCGGTTTATGATCATGTGATCAATTGGTGTTCCGAATGTTCGGGATTTTTCAAAAAATGACGTCATTTTGGATGATTCCACGATGTGCTCTATAGGAAAGCGATCAAATTTCCGTTGTGCTCAATCGCTCATTGGTGGAACGTCGAATCAAGTCCGCCTTCACGTTTCGTCAGATAATGAGGCGAGAGAAAGGGAAATTCTTCAAGCGAATGTTTGTTAGTCTTAAGTAAAGCCAGATAGATCTTGCATTTTAAATTAAAACAACCGAATGTAGTTCTAGTGGTCATCGAGTTACAAATTCATGACCCGCGCGATACCTTCGCCCCTTCATATTGACCAGCAAACTTAAATATCTCGTGGTTACGATTTTGCGTAAAATCTCGTGCTTTAAGAGTTCAGTGTTTCTTTTTTTTTAACCTCATGTAAATTTATTTCGGGACATAAACACAAACATCATGGAGGAGGCCCTATTTAAACTTGATTTCGACGAAAAGGAAACCGTGGATTGCGGCGTAATCGAGGAAGTTGAAATTGGACAGGTAAGATTTTCAATTATATCAGAATTGAAAGTAAAAGGTTATCGCTTATTGCGTTCAAAATTATATTCAAAAGAGTTAAAAACGTGCGATTTTTCAAATCGCATGTGTTTGTATACAGTCCATAGTATATAAAGTTTTGTTGGTGGTGTTGCAGGATGCATACGATGTTTTGCAACAACGTGACGATGATTTGGAATCTAACAACGAGGAACAGTAAGTGTATTTTTCAGCCTTGTATCTAATGTGTATTTTTGATTCGTCCGTGCCTTTTTTATACATTTTTTTTACTCGTGTCATCGTCTTTGCGTTCGACTTTCATTTTTCATGGCGCCTTTTTTATTTAATTATTTATATATATTGGCCCATATGACACGAGGTTGCCCCTTCTTTTTTTTTATAACCAAAGCATGTTTTGCTATTGCGAAATCGTACACCGTTTCTCATTTACATACCATTGCTCATATTCCATATGTGATCCAAGGGCCAAACGATTAATGACGAAATTGTGGGTCTCACAAAACTCCGAGATATGAGGAAACTAACATATGTTTGTAAATACATGGGTATTGATATAAGCAAAAAAAATACTACATTTGTATCATAACTTTATATTATAAGCAATAAAACTTGTTCACTATTTTAATTTATCTTTTATAACTTTCCATTGTAAAGTTATTTTTGTGTATATGTGTGTGATTAATACATATAAATGTAATACACATGTGCGTTATTTGAGAGAATTATAATATAATTTCAGGTGAGTAACGTTTGCATTATTGCAATCAAAAAAATCATTCAGTTGAGTAACGCATAAAATGTCCTTCATAGATGATATATATTAATCATATTAATAATGCATAAATAACCAAAATATTAAAGCTTTTAATGTTATAAAAATAATGGTTTAGCTTTAGTATTTTTGTTTTTGTTTTTATCTTAATGATATATTTCTAAATTTTATTTATTAATATATTTATTTATTTCTTTGTTTGAAAGATTAAGTAATGGATTTAATAAAAAATAATGCTGTGTAATATAAATGTAATTAGAAAATTATTTATTAAGATATTTTCTAATAAAACAAAAATTTATAATTAATTAGAAACAGTAGTTTAATTACTTGTAATACATATTTAAATATCTAAATTGTTTAAAAGTTTCCAAGTATTTTCAAACATCGAGAAAAATTAATACTGATCATTTTTGGTTTATTATATGGATTTATTGTTTTTTTAGAATCCAGGATCTTGTATATCCACCTTTTTTAGAACATAATATGGCAGCAATAAAAGAAAAGGCTAAGGTTGGCAACAATGATTTTGAAGTGATGAGGGTTATTGGCAAAGGAGGATATGGAAAAGTATTTCAAGTTCGTAAAATTACTGGCAGCGATAAGGGAACAATTTTTGCAATGAAGGTATATTCAATGAAAAGCAATTTAAATCATTGTACAGATATAATATTACAATGTTATGTTTCAATATTTCTTTAAGGAAAATTCTTTTTACAAGTAAAAAAAATACTTAATTACATGTATAATCAGTAGTCTTTCATTTACTTCAAGATATATCAACTTGCTACTTTTATTGCATGGTATATTACTTTATTATTTAAAGTAGCATTGTCTATATTTTTTATGAAATTTATTGATGTTAAAGATAATTTGATAAAGAACATTGTAACTATTATAAAAATAATAAATTGTGCTCATTAATTTCGATTTTTATTAACATCATTTTGTAGGTTTTAAAGAAGGCTACAATAATGCGTAATCAAAAAGATACTGCTCACACAAAAGCTGAACGGAACATTCTTGAGGCTGTGAAGGTATTTGCAAATTTAATTTATATTTAATTTATTAATATTTGTTGATGAAAGTATTAAATAAGTTCAATAATTTTTGTTTTACACAAGAAAATAAAAAACCATTGAACAATCTAATTTTTTGTAATATTTTTTGCAGCACCCATTTATAATTGATATGATGTATGCTTATCAAACTGGCGACAAATTATACCTTGTTTTGGAGTACATGTGTGGTGGTGAATTATTTAGACATTTGGATAAACAGGGCTTTTTTATGGAGGATACTGCAATGTAATTTAATTATATTTAGATGTATCAATACTTATTTAAGACATGTCCAAAAAATGTTCATTTTTATCTTATTTATCTCTAAATAGTTTTTCATTGAATATTGTTATGTTTATGACAACTTTAAAGTAAAAAGCTGCATTTTGTCAATTAAAAAATCATTATTTTACCGGACATTCTTAAATAAAAAAAATAAACTATATTCAATGATATATTTATTTGATTTTCAAAAAAAATAATATTTTAATTTACATTATTATAGGTTCTACCTTTGTGAAATAATTTTGGCTTTGCAACATCTGCATAAGCATAAAATAATTTATAGAGATTTGAAACCCGAAAATATTTTATTAGACATCGATGGACATACTAAATTGACTGATTTTGGATTATGTAAAGAGCATTTAACAGAAGGTGATGTTACTCATACTTTTTGTGGCACAATTGAATACATGTAAGTCAAATTTTTACAAATGTTACATAATTAATTTGTTTAATTACTTATTAAATTAAATATATATATATATTAATATAATTTAATTGAAAATGTCTAAGTATACTATTGGTCACTTTTTTGGAACCCTGTGACTTTCTATCTCTTTGTGTTACTTTTGTGTTAATTGTGAAATAAGTTAAAGATAGTACAAATAAATAAAACTATCCAGATACATTTTTATATATAAATTTTAATTTTAATTATATGATTATTATCTCAGGGCTCCTGAAATTTTAATGAGGGTAGGACACAACAAAGCTGTGGATTGGTGGAGTTTGGGTACTCTCATGTATGATATGCTTACTGGATCTGTGAGTATTTCTTATTTTTTTTATTAATGAATTATATTCCATTTTTTCATTTCACATACATGTCATATAAATTAATAATATCAAAAGATCCATTCTTAAAAAGTAAGATCATTCCTCTCTTTCAAATTATCATTAAATAAATAAGAAAAGAAACAATTCCTCAAAACATATTATAATGTCACTTTCCGAATACACCATGACCAGGCCTGTGACTTTATAAAGATGTTAATAATATTAGTCGATGACGTTACAAAAGATATCATGGAATTGCAATAATAATAAAGTGCAAATTCTACGTCATGGGCACATAACGTCACAAAATCAATAGATTAACAAAAAGATTTAAGACATGTTTTTAATTTTCAATCATAATTGTTAGTTTTCTCCACATTCATTCTTAAATAATTAATCAAAAATTAAAATTTTTTTTATTTTTATGCACATATACAGCCTCCATTCACAGCAAATCAGCGGAGAAAAACTATTGATAAGATTTTAAAAGGAAAGCTTTTACTCCCCCAATATCTTACTCCAAATGCCAAAGATCTCATAAAGAAATTATTGAAGGTAAACTATACAAATTTAACATTTTTTATTTTAACTTATTTTCAAAAACATTATAAATTCATTAATTATTATATAATTCTTTTAGTTATTATAAAATATAAATTTATTAAAATAAATTTGATTTTTTTAGAGAAAAGTAGAACTGAGATTAGGTACAAACGCTGAAGATGCTGAAGCCATAAAAAATCATTACTTCTTCAAAAAAATAAATTGGGATGATGTTATTAACCGTAGATGTCAACCACCGTTTAAGCCAAATTTGGCTAGTGATGATGATGTTTCGCTGTTTGATAAGAAATTCACAACATCGTCTATCAAGGATTCTCCGGTGGAATACACTCTTAATGAATATTCTCTTTTTCAAGTATGTATTTAATTATTTTATTATTCTTACACAGAGAAAAAATTTTGCAACAAATATTACTACTATCTTCCAAATATTTCAGCCACTCGCAACAAATCAGATATTAACATTTTGATTAGTTCAAGTTCACATAGTTTATACATATGTACTACTATGTACTAATATTTCGATCTTGTCGAGTAATGATTTATAAAATGACTTTATGCTAATGTTGTAGTAATTTTTGTTCTAATTTTTCTTCGTAGCATTTACTGTCAATATTTAACATGTTACTTTAATAAATTTATCTCCCTTCTGCAACAAGGACAAGAATAACTTTATAGGATAAAAAATATTCATTTGTTTAGACTAACAGATGATTATCTCATGATAAATTATATGCTTATGAAATGTTATTCCGATTTAATATGTAAATGTCGAATATTAAAAATTTGACTTTTAATACATGCTTTGCTTTTACAAACAAAACTCATGCCTATGGTTTAATTTAAGACACTGTACTCAAAAGTATTGATGTAGTCTATTTTTTCCATTTTTTTGTTTATTTTTTCATTAAGTAAAATTTTAAAATATTATTAATATAAAATTAATTTGAGTAAACACAACTTTAATTAGCCATTATAACTTTGCTAATTTTTAATGTATATAAATTATATTTATATTTATATTGTTAATGCATATTAATTAACAATAAATATTACGTTTTTAAAAAAGGTAAAAAAATCTCAGTAATTTAATTAATGTAACGCTTGTAATTAGGACGTAAAATTATCTTAAAAAATCATAGTCTTATACAAGAATACTGAATGTGTATTAAGGATTGTATAGTTTTGTATAAAAGCAATTTTCTTAATGTTTAAAAATAATTAATTTATTATTGTTTAATTCTAGGGTTTTACTTACGTTGCTCCAAGTATATTGGAAAATGAATTTTCTCCAAGCTATAAGTCAAGACCAAGTGCAAGGCAGAATGTAGATCATCATCCAATGGGAATTCATATACATTATCCAAATGGCTACCCTGAATATATGTAAGTTCTTTTAACTGTTATATAATTATTTGATGTTTCAATTTAAAACGTGGAGTAAATATTAAAATTAACATTTTTAGATTATTTATTCAAAATAATTTATAACAAATTTATTCATATATGATTTTAAACATACAGAAGAAATTAAAACAATAATTTTTTCTTAGATAATTTAGACGAAAAATTTTCTTTGTATATTATACAATAGGTCTGAAAAACTATTGTTAAATGATTGAGAAGTTGGTAACATAAGCCGCAGGCGAGTACTACCATTTCATCAATTGGCAATTTTTAATTCGATCAAAAATGGTGCCGACATTGAGCAATTGTTGTACTTTCATTGACATATTGTATTGCTAACATTGCGTATTTCATACGTTAATGCTTATGAATTTATTTTTTTTTCAGGCATGACGATCGTGAAAATAGGATGGATGATTCAGAAATGATCGATCTAGTCTAATTACCATCATTTGTTTTTAAATACAGATGAAGTAGTACTCATTGGTTTAGCTGTTGGGCTTTTGTGATAACAGTCCTTGTAACTCAGGGAATAGTTTTATATCAACCAATATATTACATACACGAATAAAATGAAAAAAAACGAGGATCGTTATTTAGATGATTAGTGCAATGAATGCCCAACTGTTATGCCTGACTATATTTATCTGTATATAATAAACTAAAGAAATTGAAACGAATAGATAAAAAATTAACGAACGCCATTAAATACTTATTGTGAATCAAGAATTTCGAAGCTGTTATTGTGGCCTTCATTTCAATACTTTAACGCAGACAAATTAATTAAGAACACGACATTACACAGTTTTTAAATGTTATATGAAAAGAATTACGTTTTAAGTATTGTTTTAATATTTTGATATAAAATTTTATTATATATTGTATATATATAGTATAATATATTATATATTACGTATATAATGAAATTTTTCTTATACTTTTAAAGAAAAATGAAATATTTTGTAAATAATATCGACAAAAATAATGAGTTATAATTTTCATTAAACAAATTAGAATAATTTTAATCTGCATTAGTTTCTTGAAATAAAGGCTAAAACGAAATATCGTTTGATGCAATATATTTGATGATTATACAGCGTTTTCGTTGTGTATATACAAAGAAATTATGATATTTTAAGGAACACGGCATCCTAGTAAACAGAAACGAAAAAAAGAAGTTTTTTAATATTGCTCAATTGTACACTTTTATGTACAATTGAATGTGTCATGAGTACAGTCAACCTGTAGTGTAGATTTACTATTCATGAATAATAATTCAAACGGGTTGGAAATCTGTCTAAAATATGTAATTATTCATATACTGAATTGCATTAAGCAGTTTATCTTACAAAAGAGTTGACTGTAGTTCTTTATATCCTTATAAAATAATGAACTTTTGATAAAATTACATTTATTAACAAATACTTGTTTTGATACATAAATCATTTTCTAATAATGTTTACGTATCGATACAAGTATATTATACATTGCATGTACAATAAATTGGTATATTTATGTACATGCACTACTTTCTTCACTTTTTTTTCATTTACTGGGAAAATAATAGTATGCCTGCTTAATCCTTATTTTAACAAGAACTATTCACAACCGTTATTTCTTACAATTTAATATTTTATATTCATGCGTATTCCTGGATATTGTAGTTCGAATATCATACAAAATTATTGATGTGAAAGAATATATTTTGTAAGAAATGACATTACCCTGAGGAAAACATTACACATAAATCCAATTTGGGTTTCTAGGGAATTAAGCATTTGTGCAATTGTAACATCTAATGTTGTACTCAAATTTTCTGTTATAATATTTTGATGAGTAGTTATAATATTTTATAATGATCAATGAACGAAAGTTTACATTAGTATATTGATTTCAAGAAACACTTTTTAAAAATAAATGTGATATACTTGCATATTTATTTTTAAAAGTATCTTCATTTTTAGAATGATTAATTTTAATATTAATAAAATAAAAGAAATATAATATCAAACTAATGATATTCAATTTTTTTTCCTTAAATTATATTAAATTGATTTTGTTTTTAATTAAGTCTTACATATGTTACTCACTAGGGAGTTTTAAAAATGGTGCTCTTCTCTTCTTCGTGATGACAATTAATATAACATGTTCTTCCTTATTTTTTTACACTACTGTCAACTTTCCTTTCTCCTACAACCAGTGAGTGCATTATTTTTTCATGAAAAAAATATCATTAACACAAACATTCAGTAAATACTCTCCATTTAATTTCAATTTCTAGTGAAACATTTAAGCGCTTTATAAAAGCACCAGGCACTACTCTCTATTTATCAAATTTATCAAAATAATTTCCTGCTAATTTTGTTTAATAACAATTTATTGCGAGAAATTTGTAGGAGAAATATATGAGAATGAGAAAAATATTTTAAATCACTGGCATAATTTATTTTTAAATAATTTTTGTCATTAGTGTCTATACTAATAAGTGACAGTGGTAAAATAATGTTGCTATGGCTATTTATCTGCATGTTCAGGTGTGTCGAAAATTTGTTACAAAATATAATATTAAATATTTGGTTTTTAGATATTTGCTTTTATTGTACAATAAATAAGAATACGATATATTCTTAGAAACCCTGAAAAATTAGAACGGAATTGATTTTAACATTACGCATGTATTTAATATTTATTATAGACTGAATGTATAGTTTTTCTCAGCGTGTTTTGTACAAATTGTCAAATTAAGGGTTCAAGTTAGTTCCATCTCTATTGTTTATCAACAATATAAATATAAGAAAAAGAAAGCATACTGTGAATTCACTTCTTCTTTCTTTATGAAGCTAAATTTCAACTTTACTATTAAAGTCGAAAATGTAGATTTGCTATTTGTGCAATACAAAACAAAATTTGTTTTGGGAAATCGAACTATTGAGAAAGAAAGAGAGAAAAATACATAAAGTTCCTAATGAATACCGATTTGCAAAAACAGCTTATGTTCTCTTCACTATTATAATTAATTTATATTTATATTCGCTTTGCGTTAATTTATTATCATTAAAAGCAAATTTAAATATTTTGGCGAATTTTGAAATTATACAAAGAAAAAGCAAAATTCTCCTCTTATCTTATTTTTAAGTAAAGCATATACTTGAAATGAATAAAGATCAAATGGAAAATAATTTTTATATGCTGAAAAATATGGCTGTTTTATTATTTCAAATGTTACTTTAATCATATGTTTTACAAAATTGTAACAGATGCCAATTGTTTTCTATAATATTAACGCTTAAACTGTAATCTTAACATAAAGAAATTGTAATTTCTATATATTTCATTAGAATAAAATGTTCTTTTGTAAAGCATATGATGAAAGAAAATGTCTAAAAAGCATATTTTATAACCGTACTTCTTTCAATGTATTATTTTCTTATTTCATCGCCTTAAGCTTTATTGGATTGTTATATTAATCGATTTATATTACACATGTAACTGTATTTAGTATTACTTAAGTATTTCTGAAATAAAAAAGTGGAAAGACCATTCGCAAAATCGCAAATCGACCTGTGTCATCCATTTGTCAACTTTTATACAATAACTTGACTTTCATAAAAGCAAGACTCAGAGATTTTTGTCTTCTCTACCTAAACTGAATTTTTATTAATTATATTGCTCGACCGCACATGTAAAATGTTAACATTTATCTTAAGAAAAGTTATTCTATGGTGTAAACCACAATTTAATTTTATACATAAATAAAATTCCAATCTTTAGTTTACGTTTTGCGTTAATCTGTAACTGTTTTGATATACAGTCATAATTTATTTTTAATGCTTATATATAATGAAAATGTGAAACTGCCGAAAATTCAGGTAGTCATCAAAGACAACAAAAACTTGCCAACAAGGTACTTCCGATTATGAAATGGACAAGTGTAATAATTTAATTGTATTTTATAATTCAGACAGGCGCAATTATAAAAAGTAATCGCAAAAATAATCATTGATACGTACCTCAATAAAGTCTAAAGATATTCAAAAAAATATTACTATCAAACTATTTCTTACAAAAGTCTGTTGTATATAGAAGTAGAGTCAAATGTTGATGCATATGTACATATAGAGAAAAATAAATTGTTTACATTTTATTTTTTTTTTACAAGATAATAATGTATTGCACTGATAATGCCAAAGTCGTCACTGATTGTTTTGCGAATACTTTAAGGGAAATTATAGAAAATTGTTATGTACCAAGTTGTAGAAATAAATGAGACAAAGAACAGAGTAACATAGAAAAATGTATTCGTTTATGCATCGGAAGTAAATTCATATTGAATTAATTGTTGCAACTATAATGCAGATAAGCAGCTCAGAATGTGAGCATAGTTTATCTTACACGTGCAAGTTACGATATGATTGTAAATTAGAAGTCTAATTGTGTATTGCGAATCAACATAAGTTACACTTTTAAACTTATTTTGAAGCAAAAATATATTGGTGAAAAGAAATTTAACGTTGTTTTATTACTTGACACAATTTAAACTAAAGAACACAAGTGAAAAATCAATCATTAATTGATTAGTTATAAATTATATCAATTATTATATAAGCGCATATATCAATATGACATAGTAATACTATTTATTTTTATGTATTACAATACGTTATGTTTATTATATTAATTAATAAATGACAATATTACAATAGTTACACGCAAAATAACTCTAGTCTTTCGTATGGTAAAATTATTCTTTGTTTTCAGATTTTACTTTTAAAAGTGTCGCAAAAAATAATTTCATTTTATTCTTCAACTGCATTTTTTTAGTTTGTAATTTTTTAAGTTTCATCTTTGTTTGCTGTAATTCATAATTTGACTTCTCGATATCCGGGGTAGATTCTTTAATATGTTGCAGTTCTTTTTTTAATCGTTGAACTTCACTCTTTATACTACATTCTTCTTGCTGAATTTTTCTTTTTATTTTCTTAATTTCGCATACACAACTACTTAGACATTCCGCATGTTCTTTTTTATCAATCCTGAGCTTTCTTATTTCTTCATTAATCGACTTTATCTCTAATTTTTTGTATTCTATTTCTGTTTTTATTTGTTCTAAATTATCTCTTATTTCTTCTCGCGATTTAATAATTTGCACTACTTTATTACTTAATACGTTGATTAAATCAAGATCATTATCGTTTGTATATTTGATTTTGTAGTCTATAAAAATTTCTTCATGAGAATTCATAGCATGATGTATATCTTCATTTATTTTACTAATTTTAATACTTAAATCTAAGTTTTGTTTATTTAATTCGACCAAAATTTTATCAAGTTCCTCAATAGCTTTTCGATTTTCCATGATCAGTTCAATTGTTTTTCCTTTCTGTGACAATATTAATTCTTGCTCTAGGAAAGTATCTTCCAAATGACCAATACTCGCGCATTTCTCTTCTATCGCATATTCCAGCATAGCAATATCACTATCGGCTATTACATTGAAATTTGTAATTTCCGCAAGATTTTGCGAGCCAGTTTTTAAAAAATGTTCACGTTCAGCTTCTTCGAATTCCAAAGATTTCAAAGTTTCTCTTAGAGTCTCATTTTCCTTATTCGTATTATTTAAAGTTATTTCTTCTGAAAGATATTCTTGTTCTAATTCTGTTAATCTCATTGTAAACTGCATTAAAATTTCATAAGTAGACCCTTGACTGGTTTCTTCCTTTTTTAGGTAATCTCTAATCAACCTCTGTTCTTGAATAAAATTTCCTTCATTGTGACTGTGCTTGCACGCAAGTATTAATTTTAACGCAAATTTTTTTCTTTCTCGTATATTAGACGTTACACCTAAGACAGTTTTATTAACAATTATTCTCATACTATTCTGCATATAACTATTATGCATATGCATATAACATATATTTTATTTAATTACGTTCATCTTAAAATATATTGCGAATTGAATACACGCAAAAAATTATTAAGAAGGATATAAGGAGTTTCTAGCCGAAAAAGAGAATACGTAAGGAACCCTTAAGAAAATGAAATTTGAAAGAGATTAAAGATTGTAGCACGTAAGGAACACAAAAATATACCATCAATACTTTTTCAAAATTTTCATGGGTTCCCTAAAATGTGAAAGAGTAGTTTTACTGGAAAATTCATTTGGCCTCTTCTGGGGGATAAATTTCAACAGTAATAACAGAATTAATCGTTAATGCATATATGCCAAAATTTTTATCGTAGAAAACAGTAAAATTGATGCGATAAAGCAAGAATGGAAATTGACGCGACATACTATATGAATGAAGCTGAAGAATGAAACGTTTTTAAAACTAAAAAGATTTACATAAGTTTTTCGTAATCTCTCCATAATACTCCAATAACTGTTCTACACCGTAATCTGGGCCTAATCATATCAGATTTTCCCAGTAATATTTGTAGTTCAAGTCAGCTTTTGTTTAAATTTTTTCGTGTTAAAAATATTTCATTCTTCAGTTCCATGACATATATAATTATGTAAGATTATATTTTTGATAAAGAATTTATACCAGTGAAGGTAAATTGTTGACTTGAAATAATTCATCTGCCTTTTTTTTAACTTTAGTAACAGCTACAAGCCAACTAAGCCAGCCCAAAACATTTGGCCAGGAATGAATTGCATTAATTGTTTTTAACCAAGATTTGTTAACAAATCCAGGATAATGTAATATTAATGAGAGCTTCGGCATTTTTTCAACATAGTTGTTTACACTTAATTCACCTTCGATACCAATAATATTCAACAAATAGTTTGTTATTTTAATAAATATTTTTACTGTAAAGGGTTTCAATCTGCCATTATTTGTGAACGATACTAAACCAACTTCCTGTAAGTGATTTTCTATGACTTGAATCATTTGTAATTGATACAATTTGTCTTGCAGAGGACGAGTTTCTTTTTTTACTGGTCTGTTCGAAAGTCTGTGTAGTGATGAAGACGATGATGATTTTAAATTGTTATCTAGAAATATTTGACCATGTGAGAAATAAACTTTGTTGTACAAGAAAGGAAATAATAATAAAAATAATTATAATAATAATAATAAACAAAACTTTATTTATATAAAAAATTTAACCATGTTTTTCATCCTCCTTTGTTGTATTTTTTGATAAGAATTTAAGTTTTGACTTCAGAGTAAGTGGAAAATTTTTGTTCTCATTTTGAGAATTCGTAATATTTAGGAAATATTTTATATTTTTATAATCTTTTTGCATTTTATAACCACAATAACTTTTGACATTTATTTTCGAGTGGCATTTGAAGTTCGTGCAATCTTATAACTGCATATCTCTATCTCTTTTCATTTGGAAGGTAAAATCAAAGATAGAGTGATAGTTCAATCGTTTTGAAGAATAATGGCGTTTTCTATACCAGTCGACTGTATATATGCGCAATATTCCATAATAACTTTCAAAAAATGCGCAATAGTAAACATAGTAAACAGTAGTATAAAACATTCCTTGTAAAATTATTATTATCTGTAAACGTTGGCATTCTAAATTTTCAAGTTTTCCAGAATTTTGCAAAGCTATTTGGTTCTAAAAAGCTCAGCAAAAGTCTGAAAAACAAATACATAAAAATGATTTATAAAAGGTATTTATGAAAAATTATCGATTCTTAGTTGCTTTTCATTTTATTTTCCTTTATTAACAGATATAATTATTATAATGCAAAAACTGCTTATGAAGGCTAATGAGAATGCTTAAAAAATTATATTTTGTGTCCATTCTTTGCACTCTCATAATTCAAGAAATTAAGTTTCTTTTTGAAAGAGTAGTTTTATTATAAAACTTGGCGTATTCACGTAATACTTTATTTCTTTCGTTATAATTATTCTTTTCCTGAATAAAAAGCTTAAGTATATTTATGATTGAAAAATCATTTTTATTCTAATTTATAAGAAGATGATTCTATATGCTGGATGCAAGAAAAAAATGTTTCAATTATTTTTAAGTTAATTATTATATATGTATAGATTTAGATTTTTATAAAAGTAAATAAGATACATGAATGCAGACCACACAAATCTGTTTAATTTTATTTTCCAACTTCTTTGTCCTTATCTTTTTCCTTTTCTTTATCCTTATTTTGCAGTGAGCCTACCGCTTGACGAACAGCTTCAGATTGTGGATCAACTCCTGGTAAATTTTCCAGAACAGATTGCAAAAATTCTGGATCAGACATAACAGTAGCATAATCTTCTTCTTCAACTTCCATTGCTTCTACCTTTTGTGTTTCCATTTCTTCTACAATTACACAGAGAATAAATAATTATATAGATTTTTTCTTTATAATATAAATCTTAAAATTAATTTAATTGTAATAAAATTATAGCAGTGATTTGTTTATTTATGAATTTCAAGACAGTATTAGGTATTTTAAATATAGTCTTAAGTTAATTATTTTCATATCACATTGTATAAAATATACAATAATATTTCACATTACACAATATAAATTCATGTAAATCGTACTTTGATCTTGCATAGACATTTGCATAGCAAAAGCAATTTGTTCATCTTCGGTCATATGAGCAAAATCAGGAATTTCTCCAGATGTAGCAGCATTGTTTTCAGTAGTAGTGGTAGTAGCAGTAGTTTCCTCATTTCCTTCAAGAGACATCGCAAGTGCACGTTTTAACATTGCTTCCTCATTAGGCGCCTCTTTGATAGTTTCAGGCTGTTTACTTGTAGTCGTTTCTTTAGCTTGAGCTCGTCTAGCTTCATCTTCTTGTCTTTGACGTTGTTCTTCCATTGATACGCGGAGGGCCTAAGCAATTTATGAAATTATTAATACAGTACAAATATACGTAAATACAACAAATAGTGAGCGATTAAACAATAACTTTAACGTATGTTAATAAATTATTTCAAATTTTTCTTTTTGACCGTTAATTTGACGGTTAACAACAGACAAATAAATAAAAATAACTCGGTTATGTAATGATTGACGTTTCAACCATTATTGTAATCATTCTCAAAATGTTAACAAACCAGTTATATATAGTATTGTTGGACAATTTGTAAAAGGCTAAATAATTTAAACAATGCATGGACTAATGGTTCAAAAATAATCACAAACTTTTTAACATCTATTATAAGATTTTGAGAATGACTATAATAAAGGTCAAAACATCAATCATTATATAGGTGAGTTTATTTAATTGTTTGTTGTCCAAAAATTAACGGTCAAAAAGAAATATTGAAAATATTGATCAGTGAAGAGTTTAAAATTAATGTCCCAAAATAAGATTTTTAACATAATTGCACAAGGGATAATACAAGATATATTGAGTATCAATTTCAAAGTCATTTACATATTTACAAGCTCTATTCAAATTATTTAAGGTATTTAATATAAAATTTTAAATTCATCCAATATACCAAAGCAAGTTCTGGATCTTCATTAGGATCTACACCAAATTCAAAAGCAGATCCACCCATTCCAGCACCTCCCGTGCCATCTTCTCCTTGAATAATTGGGGAAGAAATTAAGGCATCTGATAAATGTGGACCAGGTGGAACAGTTACGAGATGGCTACTGGTGCCATCTTTGCCATTAAGAGTGTTGATAAAGGCCGTCAGGACTTGGTTATTGGCAGCCTCTTCACCAAAACTAATTATGTCCACATTTACTTTCTCTTTCTTCAAACGTTTTGCTTGTTTAATAAGTTCTTTTTCATCAATTTGGACTGGACTTCCAACAAAGGCAACTATACGCATTTTATGATTCTTTCCTTGACGATGCTTCAATGCCAACTGTTAAAATGGAACAAAATTAAAATTATTTGCCACAAAATAAATATATTTTATTATATAACGATTATTTAATTTTATTAATATTTTAACTGACTTAAATAATTTAATTATTTTTAATTTAGACATTTAAACAATTTAAAAAATTTTCTATAAATATAAAATTGATAACATTACATGAGCAATTCTAATTCCAGTTATAAAGCGTAGGTTGCCATTGGGTTGAACTTGATGAAGCTTCGACAAAATCCTGCCAACATCACTAGTCAATGTTGCGAGTACTTCACAGCTTTAAGGATATAAAACAAATTAATTAAAATTATTATTTTATTTAACTAATACAGTAAATAAATGACTGCTTTTGAAACTTTAATTTTCTATAATATATAGTTATTTAATTTTAAATGTAAAATATTGTTATAAAATGTAAAAAATAATTAGCACCTTTATCAAAAGTGGTGGCAGCCACCCGACTAGCAAAGTCAATATATTTAATAAATTAAATTTATAATTAACTGGAACAGCATGTTTGAAAAGCAGGCATTTAATCACAATCAGTAGAAATAGGTATACATAAAATGTTGGTTGGTTTAGTGTTAAAATACATTTCATAATTATATATTGTATTTATTTAAAAACGTACATACTTATATAAATAATATATGTATGTCTTATAAATATTACTTACTTAGCTAGAGTGATAAGACCCACATTGTTCTCAGGATTAGATCTCGTTTTTGAATGACACACTAAGTTAACAGCATCTTGCTGGGCTTGTAAACGTGTTGGTAAGAAATCTCCATTTCTCATATAATCGCTGTTATCAACACTACAAAATAAATAAATTTATGTATTATTTCAATGACATTAACAAGGGAGAAATATTAAAACAATTGTTCTTATTATAAATTTTATTTCACTTATTTGCAGTATTAAAACAAATTTATTCAAGTCAAATTTTAATAAGATCATTATAAAAATAGTTATTAATATTATCAAACTATAATTAAAAAGGGTTACAATCAACATAAAACTGTTATTTACAAAAGCTATAACCAATGTGGTTAATTTCTGAAAATTAAAAAAGTAATAAAAATAAAAATGTATCAAATTTATAATGGTAAGAATTTTAAAGTATACAAAATACCAAATAGAAAGTGAACAATATTTTGTCAATAAGCATTTAAATGAAAGCATTCAACTTTGCATTGTCACTCCTGAACATCGGACACTTTTTGAAATATAATTCTTACAAACAAAGTTTAATTGAAATAAGAACATTAAATAAGCAAAAATAATATTTCATTTAAATAAGAAAATTATTATAAATTGGATTAAATATAGTTGTTATCATTATAATAGAAAATAAATATAAAATTACCATATCACTGTACTTTCCAGCACCATCTTGAATGACTGACTGACTATTTTTTTTTGTTAGGGTTATGGCTACAGATTAAGTGCTCCGTATACCACTAAGGACTGACTGACTATATTATGTTTGTTTCATATGCTCATAACCACATTCCTTTGACAATATTTCGGAAATAATACCGAGATGGAGGTTAATTATTTCGTGGTAAATCGTCTTAAAACCAAGTTTTTATCCAATAGAATATAAAAACTTTAAAATTATTTATTATAAACCTAACGTAATTGGTTAAAATTCGACCCAAAATCTTTTTGGTTGTGCATCTTCTTCTTGCTTATTGAAATTTATAGGTTTATCTCACAACTATGGTACTGTATTCGGAAAAGATTTTCAGAAAATTGGCGTATTCGGAAACTAACTTTAGTATAACTTCAGTATGAAATGTTGGTAGAATATGAAAACATATGTTCGTAAAGTTATCAAATCTTTCAACTGTTTGGTTACTTTTCGAACACGCGTTAAGGTGATGCAGTAAGTCTGCTGCCACGGAGTTAGTGTTTTTGTAATTATTATTCTGTAAATGCTGATTTGATGCTTGCAATTAATTCAGCATATTTTTTAGACATGGGAAAATTGTATTCAATTAAAAAGTCTGAATTTTTAAATCAATTTTAAGCGAATTTAGGGACCGCGTTTTTTTAACACCTAAAAAACGCGGTCCCTAAATTTGCTTGAAACTAATGATAAAAATTCAGTTACATCATTGTTAAATAATCTCCCAGATTGAGAAAATG
>JABFPN010003306.1:0-18585 GCA_022817305.1 Leptoteleia sp. ZL-2020
AACGCGTTCCGTAAATTTGCTTAAATTTAATAACAAACATTCAGTTATTTTAATGTAAAATAATCTTCCAAATTGAAAAAATGGTCTGAAGCAATTACATCGGTTACATTTATATATTTTTAATAAAGGCACAGAATACCCTAATCTAGTAATTAACGCTTACAGCATCGCGTTAAATATTAATCTTTTTCTCGATGGACATTACATTATATTGACATTACAAGAAAAGAGACGAAAAATATGTACAATACATTTATATTAATGATATGGGTGTACATCAGCTATCTTAATTTTTCTCTAAACAAAGTAGAAGAATAAAACCTTAACTCATCAAGTCACTATCGCGACTGTACAAACACCAATTATTACTTTGAATAAATTAAATAAACATCAATATGTTTGTCTTTGTCTGACGTTTGAATGGGAAAGCATTTATTACTGTCTTAAAAAAGGACAAAGAGATCGGAGAAAGTAACAAGTCAGATAAAGATGGAGCACTGTTGGTAGCCCTTGGTTGCCCTGTTACGCGGTTGTACATACCGTGGACCTTGGCGGTTATTGAATTGATGTCGCTGCTGTCGTCTGTCCACCTGGTGTTTACTATTTACATCGCTGATGGTCGTCACACGGTATCCACGTCGCCTAAATGCACTAATTCAGCGACAGTGTATAACAACTTATTATCCAATATTAGCGTTGTTTTTTTTTTTTTTTTTTTTTTTTTTATTCTTTTAACCGACAAACATATCTCGGACTAAAATCATAATGGACTTCAATATAGTTTTCACGCACTTACAGTACGCGGTGCCAGTTGGCGTGGTGCTCGTGTGTGCACTTTTAGTATTCGTGTTTGGTTTCAAAAAAGCGGAGCAACCGCGATTCAGCCAGCTGTCAGACGCGGAACGCAAGCAGGCAGCTAAGAAACGCACGAAAACCCGAGAGAAGGTTAGTTAACCTGTCAAAGATGACGTTTAATAGTGTACACTTGATGCATGAACTCACCATATGGTGACAACTTTTTGCCAACGTTGCACAATACTTCGACCTGTAGCATGTAAATTTGTATCAGACAAGCAATTCATTAGTTAACAATAGGTGTTACCTATGAAACATTGAATGACTTAATGTTAATTAACATTTTAATGTCATTTCTTTTTGTTTATTTCAATTTTTAATAGTAAATTATGTCAATTTGAATTGGTGTCATTTCATTCATTGTTACAAGTTTTTGTCAACTATACTAATATAATATACAAATATAATAGTATAATATACTAATATATTAGTAAATATTTGATAAATTATTTACTTGAATTTATTATTGCTCCGTTAGGTAATTTGTAATATATGGTCAAACATTAAAGATATTTTGGCATTTGTTAGATAATTCTCCAAGTGATAACATGTAATCCTATTTTCACGATAATATAATTCAAGGTCCTTGTTATAATTATTCAAACATAAATTAAAAAATTCTTCTTTTAATTTAAAAACAGTTGAATCATTTTGTACAAAAAAAAATTTTGCATTAAAGAATACAATTTTTTTCTAAAGAAATTTTATGTTAAACAAAGTAATATAGTTTTAAAAAATAAAGACCGTGAAAAATAAATGGTGATAAATACGTCATGCCTCATATATTACAATTGAGTAAGAAGGAATAACATTTTATACCTGCTATATTTTCTACCTGTAGAAAAGGTGAATTTATATATATTTATTCTGTCTTTTCAAAATATTCATTTACTATTTCTATTTTGCTTTTTATTATAAAATTGTTATTATAAAAGTAATTCGTGAAATTATAATGTGCTTTATTAAATAAATTAATCTTTGAAAGATAATTGCACAAAGCACGATAAGTGGAGTAATTAAGATAAACGACTTTGAGAAATCCCATTACATATCAATTTACATAAGCATTTAGATTGCTAAAAAATATGTTGATAAATTATTTTACTGATTAATTACAAACAGTAAAATTTATATTTAATATTGGACAAGTATTTTCTAAATTCATGTGTTACAGAAAAATGTTAATGGACATGTTGGAAATGAAAAAGCAAGTCCTGCAAAGAAAACTTCACCAGTTAAAACTGATAGTTCAAAAAAGGCAAATAAATCGGAAGAAAATGACAACAAAGTCGAAAAGAAACAAGAAGATAATAGAAAAAACAAAAACCAAGATAATAAGTTAGGCAAAGAAAATAAAGTTGAGCAAACTAAAAACAAAAAGAACCTTAAGAATCTGCAATATGAAAAACCAGTTGACTTTGATGATGGTATGTATAATGTTAAGTAAATTTAACATCTATGCTAGTAATAAAGTGAGAATATGTACTATAGTATTAAAAATAACTTTTTTAAAAAAATATAAATATATAAGAAAGTTATAATAAATAATATATTCTACTAAATTTATGCATTGTATTAAATATATAAATACTTTGTCTGTGAATGTAATTTTTGATTATTACATTAGAACAAAATTGTTTATTTAAAAGTACATTTTACCATACATGTTTATAAGAGTTCATATATTTTACTAATTAATGTTACAATCATGACTATTAGGTGACTGGGAACAGGCATATTCCAGGAAGGATAAGAAGAACAAGAAGAAGGAGGAAGAAGCAAATGTACAAATTACAAAATCTAAAAAATCTAATAAAAAATTAGAACATATTAATGAAGATGAAAAGGAATCAAAGGACAATATAGTTAAGGAAATTTCTAATGATAATAACAAAGAAAAAGCTAGTGTTGAAAAAACTGATCCAGTGAAAACGGAGATCAAAGATAAATCTGCTAAAGATACACAAAACAAAGAATTAAAAGAAAAAAATGAATTGGAAGTTATTTTAAATCGCATTCCTAATGAGGTGTTGGAAAAACATCAATTACCAAAAGTAAGTACATGAGTATACAAGTGCACTATCAATCAAATCTAAAAAATAATCTTCTAATAATATTATGCATTGAATGATTAAAAGCAATTTCTTTCTATATTTAATTTAAATTTTAATTTTAATTTTTTAAGGAAGCTGGAAAGGACGAAAAAGGTAATAAGTCCAAGAAAGGGGAAAAAATTAGTGAAAGTGTAACCACTCCGTCCGATGTGGTAAATATAAATACTGAAGAAGTGAAAACTGCAGAGATAAAAACTGAAAAAGAAATTGAAACTCCTGTTAAAGAAGCAGTAAAGACAGAGAAAATTGAGGAAAAAAATACTCTAGCATTTGATGAAATAGGAGGTAAATGAGAATATTTATTTCTCAACTACCAATCTGAATTAAAATTGTTAAAAAATCTCTTCAATTAATATTGCAATTTTTGTCCTTTTTTCAGATGTGTGGACTGAAGCAAAACCACAAAGGAAGAACAAAAAGAAGAGTCGCAAAGACAATTAATTGCATCTGACATTCAGTTGGCAATTAGAATTTTCTAATGTCTACGATGGTAAGCGAAGAATTACGCGAAAGACTTATTCAAAGGTTTTGTTGCTATGTTGTAATCAAGGTTAAAAAAATTGTGCCACAACGAATAGCAACTGACATAGCGGATTTCATCGCATGTATATAATCACTTTAGATATGAAATTCATATACATTACTCTCAAAAAGTTTTTGAAGGTATTTTTTTAAATTATGATTTTTTATAAAGTATAATGTTTTATAATATATTACATCATATGATATAATATCATAATATCATGTTTTTAGTTATTATGTATTAAAAAACAGAAGTTATTTTTGCATAATATTAGTAATTTTATAGGAATTGTTCCAGTGTAAAACTTGTAATTTGTGCTATATTACTTGTCTAAAAACTTTTACAGAGTGATGTACATTTCCTGTTTGTTTACATATCCTGAGAAGGAGAAATGCTATGTGTATAAAGGAAAGAATAATTTTTATAACACCGTATTATTATAATCAGGTATCGATAATACTCGATTCATGATAATTTATGTGATTGGTGGTGTTATCTTATTATATGTTTATTTCAAATTATTGACTTTTTAATATTTTAGTTGCATGGATTTCAAACAATGTTAACTATATGCAATTCTTCATAAAAAAGATAACAAAAAGCAAAAAAATTGTAAAGAGAAATTTATATTTCTTTTTTCGTCTATTTCATATCCAAAATGATTTTTGGGATATTATAGGAAATATATTTTTTAGATTGAAATGCGACACTCGTGACCAAACTCCAGCTTTCTCAATGTTACGATAAGAGTAAATTATTTTTATCGTTAAACTATATAAAAATGAATACTAATGTCGTGCGCTGCAATAAAAACTCGATATATTCAGAAAATAAACAATTTATTTCCACTTCTTATATTTGTTTTAGTAACATATGACTAGCTAGATAAATTATATATATATAATTTTTCTAATCTTTTGTTGGATATTACAGGGAATTCAATCTATTTATATTCATTTTAATGGTTGAAAGTACTTGGTCTTGTACATAATTACTTTTATATATTATCCATATACATATTGTTTACGCTCTATCTAAATGATGTACATCATAAATTATATTTATAATGTACAGTTTTAACAGAATACTACATTTTGTCTAAGCAATTTAATATAATAAAGGAATCTTGTAATATTGCCAATTGTCCAATCAAATAATAATATGAATATATTTAACATAAATATATGTATTTTCATTTTCAAGTGTAATAACAAATTTTTTAGTTCATATTTTTTCAACAGTAAATAGTTTATATAATTTTTTTCATGATAATATTACGACGAGAGACTGTCTATAAATTGTAAAAGTTTATTCTCTTTAACATTAATTTCTTATAAGAACTTTGCAATTTATAGACCATCCCTAACAATATATTATAGTTGTTACAAAAATCATTTTCGCAAAGTAAAGTTTTCAACTAAACTAGTTGTGTTTTATCAAAAAGATTAAAAAACTATAAATGTTTAAAAAATGAACGTGTTCATGTAAAATTATTCTAAAAATGTATATTTTAAGCTTCGTTGAAGTCAGTATCAATTACAAAATATTGCAAATTCAAGCATTTGAACTATTGATTGGTAATTAGTATCTTAAAATATAATCGACTTCATGAAAATCATATATTTTCAGATTGAAGCTTTTCCTTTGTCCGAGGATATATTTAATAATTTGCATAGTATTAAAAAGTAATAAAACACATTTTTAGAAGATAATTTAATATTATTATATATCAATATAATAATTTTGTTTCATTTTAGTAGTACATTGCATTAATAATTATTCACATCATTTTAATTTATTTAATTTTTTTAATAATGTGATAATTTACTTGTCTCCTTTTTATTACAGATTTATATAAATAATTAATTTTTATAAAACTATTTGTTTTAATCACTACTGAAACTTTGCAGTTTTTTCAATTTTATAAACACAAATAAAAAATAAACATTTAAAGCCTAATCTATTTATACATTTTGACATCTATGCGAACATAATATTGGTGTTATATTAATAATTTTCATAATATGTTTAAACATAAAATTTTACTAGATGAATCACTGTTAAGTATGTTAAATATGACGCCGATCTGATGGAAAATGCGAATCCCAAAAATTAAGTGATCGTAGCGTTGTTTGGACAATAGTGTCTACTTCAGCCATCGCTCCATTTCCAGTATCACCACACATAAGAGTCTTCGAAATACAACTGATCTCTTTATATCCCCAGGATTTGAGCAAGGCTACCTGCTCATAAATCAGAAAATATTTCATTGGTACGTTAGATATTTTTCACATCAAATAACTTTACTTTGCAAATTATATTATATATTAAATATATGATATTATATATGCATAAAAATTAAAACATGAAACACGAAAATAATATAACGTGAAAATTAATAGACCAAGTATTTTATTAAATAAATTTTTAGTAACACATTTTGTATTTTATAGCTCTTGATTCAGATCAATAAATTTATTTGTGAACTAGGTGAGAGGCCATTTATTACTGTTTGAAAGAACATATTTAAATATTCAGTATAATTTTACTGTTAATAAACAAAAATGAATATAATTCATTATTTTCTGATTATTATAAATGTTTAAAAAAAACCTAACTGCATTGAAATTGCTTGAAAACGATTAGATTTAGTATGACCTTAACGTTGTTATTCTCTCTATCACTGTAAATATAGCATAATAAATAAAAATTTAATTGCTTGTTTTTGGCTACAATTAGAATAAAATATGTAGTGTATTATTTTTGTTGTTAATAAGTGATAATATAAGATCTATAACATCCTGTATTATTACCTGTGGTGCAGTAACAGGATGATCCCACATTTTAGTATTCATGGCAGGACAGAAAAGTAAAGGTTTAGTGGGGTCCCAAGCTCGGGCCACACAAGTAAGAATATTATCGCAAATGCCGCTTGCTAATTTGCCTAAAGTATTGGCATCAAGAGGGGCGATTAAAAATAAATCAGCCCATTTAACCAGGTCGATGTGGAGCACAGGATCACCGCGATCCTGCCAGGCTGCCCACTCAACTGTATCTGACAATACTTGAGTCCCAGGTGGCAGTTCTGCTTCTTTAAGAAAATGTTTGGCCCTTTCAGTTACGACAACTCTTATATCCAAATTGTATTCCCACAATTTCATAACGATCTGAGGCAGTTTAATGGTAGCGACACTGCCGGTGCATCCGACCAAAACCTTCTTACGATTAACACCCGCCATGATAACGTCTTTTATTAACTTTTTATTTTATCATCTATCAACTATATTCCTTTAATCTCTCAATATTATATTCATATATATTTGTTTTCTTTTATTGTACCAACATTGAATCACTTAAATCAACTGTGTTAACATGTTGCCTCCGTAAATTACTTAATGCCATTCAAAATGCAGTTTTTGTTCTTTTTATTTTGTTATTGAAAGCAGGAGCTTTGGTTTGATATGTACAAATTGATGAGCATACCAGTTGCCTTTGAATTAACGTTTTGACTGTGGTTTTTCAGCACAGTTGAACTTTAAAGTATGTATACATATAGACATTCGTTTGTTAATATATTTTTATTTGTCTAAATCAATCATATGTATGTATATATAGAGATATATTAAAAATTGCAGCAGCAATTCGATGAGATTTAATATATTTATATATATATATGTATATATATAAATATCTATATCTTGTCAACATGTATGCGCACGACTATCATTTATTAAGTCATGTTTGAACATGAATCTGGAACAGCAGTCTTAGGCACGGAAAAAATTAATTATATATATTCGAGTCGTAGATTTGGTTGTCAGGAAAGATCCTTGAGCAACCTTTAATTGAACCAACGGTTTCGTTTATTATGACGAGTACTTTGAGTCATTGTAATTCTTTTGGTATATATATATACGTATATATGTGTATACATATATAACGCGTTGAATAATTGCATTCATTTATTTTACAATCAATAATCAAATTTTATTCTCACTCTATTTTAGTTGAACATGACTACAAGAAACGATGACAGAAATGCTTCCAAAATAATTATATCTCTTTCACGTTGTTCTCATCCGAGAATCCGAGTTTGGACCATTTTTCCCGCGCCATCAGTTCGTTGTCCATGCGACACTGGAGATAATCCTTGGTGATATCCCTGCATTTGCTCATGACATTCTCATTGTCGTACATGCAACGCATGTATTTGATCATGAACGATTTGCAAACACCTTCGTGATCCAGCGGGAAGCTGCCCTTCTCAGGCGGCACCGGTTTAAATACTTTATTGCTGTAGGTGTACGTTGTCATCACTGATTATTAATTTTGCATTTACTTCGCGTTGTCGCACTTCGATGTTATACTCAGGAATGCTGCATCTAGATCGGGACAGACAATCGTTATTTTTTAATCTACTACAGACACGATTGTTATGCTTTTATTTCACCACCGTTTTCCCGGTTATTCATCTATTTATTTCTTAATTAATGGAATTTTATCATGTGTTTAATTGCGAAAATAAAATTTGTATCTTTGGTAGACCAACCTTAACAAATGCAGATCGTCAATATGCTCCTTCTTTCTGCTCCATCGTTGTCGTACAATACGATAGGACCTTATATACGTTTAATATCGACTTCGCTGATTCGATAATTATCGAGATTCCTTTGGGAGTAATCGGTGCTGTAATTTTAATTGATGTGGAATTTTTTTTGAAAACGTGTGTATATATTAGTTTCGTAATATAAAATAAAATTGTATTTTTGTTAATTAATTTTCACGAGGTAATGTTTGCAAACATTTTAAATGTAGATGGCATAAACGTGGACATAAAGCTTATTGCTGGTTGGATGTGTTGCTTTGAAGGATAGTTAAAAATTGCGAGTGCAATGAGTTGTGTTAAAACTTTTTCCAAACGGTGTGCAAGTTTTGCTTGTCTTTGCACGATTTTAATGTCTTTATAATAAGTAGAGATGTATAAATAATATAAATTAATTAAATTTGAATTGGAAGACACCAACTCCGTGGCAGCAGACCTTAAACATCACTTTAATTGCAATTACTGTATCTCTAATTTTGAATGATTTTGATACATATTAATTAATATTGTTAAAATGTTTGTAATATTTAATTCGAAAAAATGAGATAAAGTCTGTAGGAAAAATAATTTTAAATAAAATGAAAATTTGTAATTGTCCTTCGCAGCAGATTTGTGGTGACATCTACTGTACGCCTTTAACAGTTCAGTAATACAAAGTGCTTAGACAGATTTTGTTACAATCAAACTGAAAAACTGATAATAGGTTATGGTGTTTATATTGGATTAATGTATAATATTTAGAGAATGAAAACTAATTGAATTTAACAATGACATCACTTCTATCAAGGGCAGCATTTAACTTGTTAAAAATAAAACCCATTACTTTCAATAATTTTAAATATTCTTCTACTTTAAAAGAAACACTTGATAAAGAAGATTCACGTGAGGTAATTTGTTATTATTTAATATTTTTCGTATTATGTATTATATATTTTTATTAATGTTTTTTTTTTCATTATTTATATATATATATATATATAAACATTGGTTATATATTAACATAATTAATAGAATAGTTAATAAATTAATCATTGTTTATCCATACCCTTTTTTATGAGTTCATAAAATAATAAGGATAATCTTTTCTGATTGTTTATTGAGTTGCCTAATTGTTTACTGATGCAATGTTAAGGATTAAATTTAGAGATATTTTGCTTGTTTAAGGACTAATTAAAATGTTTAAAATTGTTCAGTTTGCAGATATTGAAAATCCATTCTCGAAACCAAAAAAGCAATGTATTTTATGCAAATATGATATAGAACCAGATTACAAAAATGTTCGTCTATTATCTCAATTTCAAAGTCGATTTACAGGTAGAATGTATCCTAGAAATGTTACGGGTTTATGCAAAAATAAACATAGAAAAGTCTATCACGAAGTATGTAAAGCACGAAATGCAGGTTGGTGTTATTATCATATAATTCAGTATTATAAAACAAAACTACTTATTAATTGTACAAGTATTATTTTATATTTAAGATAGAAAATTAGTATGTTTTAAGTTGAATATTAATTTACTCAACTTGATTGTATCAAGTATTCTTAAATTTTTAAATCTGATTTATCACACTATAAACTTCTTAAATATATATATATATATATATAATCTAAAGTCTAGATATTTTTCTTATTACATAAAACTATAGATTTTCTATTTTAAAGTATCAATCATTATTATTAATCAAAACAATATAAAAGTTATTTATTTACATATAATACAATAATACCTTATTTTTTTCCAGGCATGATGGGAGTTGTAGTTAAAAATCCAAAATATTTTAATGATCCACAATTGTTTGACCCTAATAAACCACTTATACCACATGATTATGATTAGTATGTTATTTTTTGAGTTAATAAATTGCTTTTTAAATTAAATAAATTAATAGTAATTTTATTTACAAAATCATTGAAAAAAATCAGTTGTAATATTTATAATAAACACTATAATTGTATTAAAAGATGAAATTTGAGGTTTTAATTATACTTAAAATAAATTTTGTTTTATTTCTAGGAAATTCTACTTCTCTACTAATTTCCCACTACAACATTTAAATTTTATGTAGTAGAAAATTGTATATGTAATTTCAAAGCCGTTTGCATCATTGAACCACTTTTATTTGATAAGATAAATATTATATAAAGTAAAAAAATAAATATTGTTGTGTTGACATTATTTGAAATAAATCTGGGATTTTTAGTAAATTTTACATATTCAATAAATTTTTTTCAGTAAAACAACAATTTTTATCACAAATATTTTATGGTTTTTGTAGTCGAAAGATGATTACTTCATAACATTAAGCTTATGTAATCAGTATAAATACATGCTAGCTATTGGAATTTCTGTATACAACAATAGAAAACGATTGCAGTGTTTCAGAAAGGTATGAGAACTTTACATTGATCAAACCTGTTGTCAAGTGAAACAAGTCATACACGCTGATTATATTAAACCAATCAAAATGCATACATATAAGTTAATTTCTTGATACCTTGCGACAAAATATATTTAATTTGTTGCATCTCTCTAAAACAATGTAAATAATAATAGATCCTGTTGCATAAACTGAATTATGTTTAAAAGATTTTTATTTATTTATTAATGAATCTTTATTGAATTTTGGTAAATATAAACTAAAATATAAAAAGATACAAAAGGTAAGTAATTCAACATTTAAATAGAATCCATTTATTCTTAAAAATAAATTAAAGTTTATGTATTTTATATATTTTTGAAAAGTCTTAGATTCACTGGAAATGCATATTTACTATCTGAGTTTTTGTATTTGGTCATATATACCCTTATGTTCATCATCTTAAGTTAATAATTTTTTACTTTAAAACGAATAAAAAATTATCGTTTATATTTAAATTGTACAATTGTTTTATTTCAAAGTATATTTATAATTATTTTCAAAATATATTTTTTAAAATTAATAAATCTTTTCTGAGAGTATCTTTTTCATCAAGTATATTGAACTATTATAAACTATTATATTAATTTTAGATGACAATAAACAATTTGCTCAAGAAAATATAACGTTGAATTCAAAAGTTAATAATTAATGTTATCAAAATGACCTTCCAATTAGATGATTTATTAAGAGATGATAAAAGGGATGGAAATTTAATTCCAGACTTAAGCAAAGCAACATGCAATTCTCAAGAAGAGTTTCGCGTTTTAATGGAATCATGTTTAGAAATGAAAATTAAACCTGAAAAGGTATGACAATGTTATTTAATTTATTATAATAATTTGTATCAGTAATTGATACCATTTTAATCTTCCCGTTAAATTTACTTTCGATTACACTGAGAGAAACAACTGACGCACAAAAACTGTTTAGGTGAAGAAAGAAGATATCAAAATACGCGATAAAGATTTCTCATGGAAGATAACCAAACGAGAATTGAAAATGCGAGAACGTCAATGGAATTATGGCAATCCAATACCGCCCGACATGAGATCGCTTAATTTACACGAATTTCAGCAAATAGGAATTGATTGGAGAATGCTCACATCTTTGAGACCAAAATTACATCAGGATGAGGATATGTTTTCTAGATTGGTAAATAATTTTATAAAATTGTTTATTTTTTACAATATATGTATTTTAATCTTAAAAGAGAAAGAGAAGAGCTTCACTTTTACCATTAATGTTTTGTTTGTCGCGAATATTTCTAAAATGTGCATAAAAAAAAGAAATTTATTTGATGCATAAAAGACACATTGGTTTATTTGTTTTTGTGTGTGAAAGTTGGCGACGACAAAATGTGTTGTCTTTCGCCAAACGCATTGGTTCAACTCGAAAAACAATATCGAAAAATAAATTTGCGAAGGTCAGTTGAATGTAAACATTGACAATACTGAAAGCGATTCGGAAATTCGGTCTCATTATTTACATTGAGTTGGTTTTTAACATGTTTATTTTTAATTTGAATGAATTTTATTTGTGTAAGGTCATTAGACATTCGTTTGTTTTACTTCAGTTCTTATCAAATAAAATACGGTGCAAGTGCATATGACCGCTAGTACAGTAGTGACCACGATCAGAAATTTTTGATTATCTATAAAAATAAAGTTAGTTTTCGAGTCGACTGCAGTGGAGTTTCACTTCGCGCAATAAGTATTTAAAGGCGAGTCAATTGTAAAGTAAAATTTATATAATCAATTAATAATTAATAATAAAAAAGAAATTATAAAGCTATGAAACATCACAACGATTCAATTTTTTTTTTAGCGAAAAGCTTTTTTAAGGTATAATTTTAGTCATGTATACTATTTTTGATGCCAGTTTTACTGCAATTTTTATTATATTAAGTTTATTTTGTTGTTTTCGAGGAAGTCGTTTTATAGGTTAAGCGGTAAATTCTTCTGGATAATTTTTTTTTCTCAATTCGCGAAATTTTTTCGTTATATAAGACAATTTTAAAGAAAGTGAATTTCTTATCTTTCTTCCACAATGAGAAGTTTTGAGAAAAATTCAGATATAATTAATAACGTTTAATTTAAAATATTATATTTTAATATATGATTCCCTCAATAAAATTTGATAATATTAGTAAAATCAATATATCTAATAATTTTGAGATATCTATTTCATGCACTGGAAAAAATATTTAAATTTACTGTGCATTAACATTAACGTGAAAAAATGTTTCTAATAATGGAAAAATTACCATACCAGTACAGTAAAAGTTATTCCCAATTTTTAATGTATTTTTCAATGACTCTTTCATTCGTATTCCGTCTTATTTATGAATAATTATAATTATAAAGATTCATTTATTGCGTTTGTATATAACTAAAAAATAAAGATAATTTATTTTATAGGTTGAAGTGGGAAAACTACAAACAAAAACGTGCATTAAAGAACGTCGAACGTTTGTAAATTATATAAAAATAAAGAAAAATCGCGCTGGAATTTGTGAAACTAGCATTAAAATTTGTCCAGAATGCTTAGATGAATTTTGTGATGGTTCTCTCTGTGGTGACATAATGTATGATTCTTTTATACGTGTAGCATTAACATCTACACAATCTAAAGTCAGTTTATCTCCTGACACTGCAGATATTATAGCTAATATCAGTGGTTCTTCGAAAAAGGGTAAAAGGCGAAAATCTAAAAGCCTAAATAAGTACGCAAAAGTACTGCATAAAGGCAGAAAAGGAAAACGAAAGAAAAAAGATAAAAAATCTAAATTGAAACGATCACATTAATAATTAAATGTTAATAATAGTTATATTCTTATAGCATAATTAAAATTTTCTTCAGATTGTTGAAACTCTAGTTAAAAAAAAACTATATTATATATATGTGAAATATTATGTATATGTCATATATATATGTGGAAGTTGAGTGTTTAGTATGCATTCATTTTCGCATTTAACCATTGTTGTAGTTAGTTGTTTCGGAACATATTTAGTTAATGTTTTAATTATAAAACTTGTTATATATTTAAATATTTTATTTAATAGGAAAATAAAGTTGCTCATTTTTTAAATAATGTCTAATATGAAAATACGTATATTAAATAAGTACAGTGAGAAAAAAATATAACAATATTAACAATATGCATAGTTAATTTTTGTGATTATTGTGAAATTTTATTTCCACTTGCCTGATTTTTTAGTTAAAATAACCAAAATATGATTAATTCAATTAGAACGAAAATTAACCAGATGCCTTTTTTCTCAATATATGTACAAAATGTATGTACAACTTCTTTTTTTGTTTCTCAAAGTACAGCATCTCGCTTAGCAAACGTCACTAAGTTCAAACCCGCAAGTTCGACATCCTCATCAATTAAACGAGCCAATGAAATTCCGAGGAACAGAGCCGAAGCGTTCATTTATTTTTTTTTTTTTTCATCGCGTCTTTTTAGACTTGCCGTTCCGTCTTGGCGCAACGAGTGTATCATATAAGAAAGCGGCGTGCATGCACGAAAGGCGGCAACCCTTGTAAAAGCGCACTCAGTATCGCTCTCTCCCTCTGTTCCCTCCCACTTTCTCGCACCCGTTCGATGCAGCGTGGTTCTGTCCCGTTCGGTCGGCGTCTGCCCTCTCGCAAAGTCCATATTTCTCTCCACACTTGTACCTTGGTCTGATACGGAGGCACGCAACTGAAATCTACCAGTGGTGTGCAGAACGTAATAGCGTCGAGGTCAGGTGGCGTCGCGGCGCTGTTTTACCCTCGTTTCGCTCGCGGAAGCATGCCCCGACTCGCACGACGATACAAAGTGCTCGCCTAATCAATGAAGTGAAAATACCGTTATTCCCCTGTTTTGAGGGCAAAAAGTGCGCTTTTTGTTCTCCTCCCCCCCTTCTATTATTTTTCAATATTTTTATTTCCTTTTTCATCCCTAAATTGCGGCTCATCTCGGCGGTCATCCCCCGTGCAACGTTCGTCACCGAGACCCCTTGAAACCTCTCACTCTCTCTCTCTCTCTCTTTCTCTCGGATCGTAGATCTTTTTTTTATGCACAAAGGCAAGTACAATAACACAATTTTCATTCGCAAATCGGGGCAATTTAGAGCGTGCTTACTGACGGTTTTGGCGTTACTAATTCTGGCGCTGATTATTAGGGAAGTGTTTATGAAATTGATTGGTTTGATATTTAGCGCTGGATTGATTTTTAACCAAATATATTGTCAGGTTAGTGAGATGTTTTGACAAATCGGGAGATCTTTTTCTTGAGTCCTAATCTCGTTCGGTTGGATATTAGTTGTTGAGAGAAAAAAAAATAGTAGCATAAATGCTTCGTATTAACTGAAATATATGATTGTAGAGTAAAAATTTTTTTGACAAGAATGGTGTTAAAATTTGCCATGAATTTTATATTTGTAACAAATGTACATTGAGAAAAAAATTGTAATACTTGCTGATGTTGGGAGGATATAGTTTGTGATGTTTAGGATATTATTATACCAACGTAATGACACGTTTTGTGTGATGTATTACAATTTTTTCTATTTTGTAAAGTTTCCTGGGTTTATGGTGATTATTATCATATTAAATATAAAATTTAAATAAAATATTAATATTAAATAAAACTATAATATATATCAAATTTTACTGTAATGGTTATGGTAAAATATCAGACGCTGTACACGGAGAAAAAAAGATTAATAATAAATAATAACATTGCTAGTAAACTGATCGTATACTTCCAAGAATTGAAAAATTACTATCCTATGTTATTAAAAAATGTGAGTATTTGAATATATATTGTCAACAAATTGATACATTTTCCTAATATAAGATAGTAATTTCTCAAATTTTACAAATATATAACCAGTTTACTAACAATGTCAGTAATTTTTATTAATATTTTCCCTCCATGTAAGCAATATCTTTCTAACGTCAGAGGGTACAGTAATTTTTAATATAATTTTTTTTTTTTTCAGTGTAGCAAATATTTTTTTTGTATCAAATTTCAACTTTTTAACGTTAAAAACTTTTCATTTCACAATCGTACATTTCAATTAAAACCAAGTCATGTCACATTTTAATACGACTTTTTTTCTCAGTGTTGATTTAACAAAATCAGTTTTGCTGGTCGATTTTATAACGGGAGTTTTGCAATAAAGTGTTACACAATTTTTATATGCACCAATAGTAGATTTTCGATAAGACTCGGCAGGTTCTAGTTTGGTGATTTTTACCTGAATCAATGGGATTGTTAGGGATGATACATTGAAGCGTAAAAATCAATTCGGTTGTGTAATTAATTGTTGTAAAAGTTCACGAGTGCGTCGCGTAAACTTGGCAAAGTGAATGTCAATTGAAAATTATTGTTTAAATTTGTTGAGCCGCGATGATTAACGTGGGATCGATATTTACTTAAGATAACACTTACTATTTGCGTTATTGTTCATAATTATTTTCCTTTTTTTTTTTTTTTTTTTCGAGCGTCAGAAGTGCGCGTCGCTGAAAAAGGTTTCGTGTAAAAGTTTACGTTACATGGCAATTGAAAACAAGTTTTGTGTTGAATTATATCTATTTATAAGAAACTCACGAGGCAATGTTGTTACTGTAAGCGCGTTGAAATTTCAATTTCGCGTTATTTCTAACCGTGAATGTAAACGTTTATTTTCGATGTTTCTCTTGCGCGAAGCAAACGATGACTTGTGATGTATTATGGATTAATATCGATGTTTTTTTTGCGTAATTGTTGTTATTATGACGACTTAAACAAACGCAAAATTACATCGCTGTGGGGAGATATTTTTATTCTTATTATGCACATTGTTTTAAGTCTTTTATTTTCTACGCGTTTACTTCGTTTAGACGTGTGATAATACTTCGTTAATAAAAATAACTTTATATCCTTATATTGTCATGATATGATCCATAATTACTGTACCATAATATTTTTTTATTATATCATAAAAATATATTATGTATTGTGGTATTAATTATTATAATTATGCATGACCATAAATGAAAAGTGACATGAATATTATATAAATAAATATTTGGTCAAATATGTGTTATTATTGGTACTAATAGCATTATGCGTGGTACAAAGTTTTGAGATTTTGTATTATAGTAGTATGGTAGATGTTCATATAATGTAGATTGTTTGTTGGTAATATTGTTAGGTTGTAACAATGTTTAATATCATTTTTTTTTCTATGTACACATTTAATCAGAATGATTGTTACTTATGTCGAGTAATACAAATGAAATTTTCAAATAAAAGCACGTTCACTAAGTGCAGAATTTGATTTCGTAAAGCGTGCTAATGGAAATGAGACATCAAGTTTAACTGACTTGAAATGATGTAAAATTATTTCGCAGTAAAATGACTCTTTTGCGATTTCAAAAGAAAAAGTTTAAACCGAGTAATAAAAGTACCATAGAATTATATTAGATTTTACGGTTGGGTATTAAATTAATTTGAAACTGTGAGATATTAATAAAAAAAATTGTTTTTTAATAAAAATTGTTACTTTTTGCTTTAATAAAAAGAATAATTTTCAAAGATACATTCTATTTTATGGTTTAAAGTATGAAAAAATTATTGAACAAGATGAAAATATAAATGTACGAGTTATAATTTTATAATACTTAATTTTGAAGAATGTTCCATAGTTTGGAATATATTTGAAAGGAAACAAAGTCGAAAAAAATATTTAAAACTGTTATATAAGTGCACATATATGCTCCACATTAATGTAATTTTTCAACTACAGTTCGTTAACGACATTATCATAAAGAAATATTAGCAGCCAGTTTTATGCAATTCACTTCTATATAAAAACGAAATGACATCCGCAAACCACGTATGCGTGTTATCGTGCACGCACTTAAAAGTGCAATGTTTCGAATAACTGCATTTTTTTATGTCACATCAACCAAATTCATAATGAGGTATATACTCGTTTTAGTGCTTTCATTTCAAAAAGAGACACGCGTTATAAAAAACTGAATAAAAAATCAATTAATCGTATTTTGTTTATAATTTGTATTTTTATCAATTTCTTTCCTTTTACTATCAATAATCTTTTCATTGGTTCTTTTAAAATCACTGAATTTTCAGAAATATATTCTAAACCATAAAACTGAATTTTAAGTTTCTTTAGTATCCTTTGAAATCAAAGATATTTCTTTAAAAAAATGTTTTTTTTTTTTAATGTTTCATAACAGTTTAGAATTTCTACCTTTTACTCGATGTTTTCAACAACGCATTTCATCCAGTAAATACATAGATTTTTGTACAGTTGTACGGATGGAAATAAAATATAAAAGTTTTATTATTACATAAGGATAATAAGGGTAGAACGTAACTCGGTCTCCTGAAAAAAAAACTTCAATAAATTTTTCATGTTATGTAAAAGAATTCGGGATACACTTACGGGGTACAGAATTGAATATCTGCAATCAAATTTATGTTTGCCTAAAATGCGACTGAACTGTTTCTAAGTCAAGTTTCAAGTTAAACGATATACCACGACATTTGAGAGGAAAATTGACCTATATCAAAGAAGCGATAAATTACCAAAATATAACTCCGGGTACTAAGATTTTAGATAAAAGTATATAAATTAATCAATTAACTGGTATAGTTCGCGGGTTCAAAGTTTAATAGTTGTACCATTTAATAAACATTTTATGAATTAAAGTTGGCTTCTAACCAAGACAAAATTTGTTTGCAAACATATTTATATGTATCGTGCAAACATGTTAAGTGTTTTAAGTGTCTAGAGTTACCCTATTGAATTTCTTTTTTTTGCATTAAAAATTTTGGTTACTTAAACTTAAATTATATTTTGTGAATTAAATAATTCCATTTCATAAAGTCATATGTTTATTTGTGCATTATTCAAAATCATAGAATTTTGTTACGTATTTGATATATATATATATATATATATATATATATATAAATTTGCCAAATGGTGGTTTTGGAGACACGCCCTATTTGGGAGACTAGGTACGTGTTGGATTTTCAAATTTTGGAGGTAAATTTTCAAATTATG
>JABFPN010003307.1:0-18582 GCA_022817305.1 Leptoteleia sp. ZL-2020
CGAACCGGATATAGCGTTTCAATAACGAAACAAATGGAACATTTCCGCTGAAAATGGGGAAGAAATTTCGCTGAAAATGGGAGTACGTTGAAAATGAGAAGGTGGAAAATGGGAGCGTCGAGTGTATCTCTTTAAACATTTGACATATATATATTTCAGTGTTTATTAAATAATATCAATATAGTATATTAAATTATAAACAGATATTATTTATAACATTGTTTCAGAAGCAATGTAAATTTTCAAAGGATATTTACTTTTTCTTTCCATCAAATTATAATTATTAATTGTGCAGTAAATAATTGTATCTCTTTCATTCATATTTCAGTTACATAGGAGGGGTTTACGGAGGAAACGTCAAACCAACGCCATTTCTTTGTCTCATACAAAAAATGCTCCAAATTCAACCCGAAAAAGACATAATAGTTGAATTTATAAAAAACGAAGAATACAAGTACGTTCGAGCATTGGGGGCATTATATATGAGACTTACTGGTACTTCTTTAGATTGTTACAAATATTTAGAACCTTTGTTCAATGATTATCGAAAATTAAGGGTCCAAAATAAGCAAGGAAAATTTGAATTACTTCACATGGACGAATTCATTGACTCTTTATTGAGAGACGAGAGAAGTTGCGATATTATTTTACCTCGTGTACAAAAAAGACACGTTTTAGAAGAGAACAATGAATTGGGTAAGTTTTTGAAAACCCTTTTTTTTATCACCTTTTGATATTGAATAAAGATGGGAAATGTATCCCTGTTAAAAATGATGTGTAGAACATATAAATACATATTGAAATGTACAAATATATAGACACTAAATGGATTGCAACATATAAAAGATGGAAACCAGCTGATTATAGATGAGGATGGAAACTCCTAGGGCTGAAAACGACTAGTTTCCATCCGCGTCTCCTTGGTAACCAACAAGTTTCCATCCTTGTCTATATTCAGCTGGTTCCCGTCTTCTAAACAGGGTGGAAACAGGGCAGTTAGCAAGCAGACGCGGGCAGAAACTAGTCGTTTTCTGCCCCGAGGGTGGAACTAGTCGTTTCCCACCCTAGGAAGGGAATTAGTTGTTTCCCACCCTAGGACGGGAACTAGTTGTTTTCCACCCTATGGCAGAAACTAGCAAGTTTCCGTCCACATCTTCATGGAAACAACTGGTTTCCAAACAGAACGGAAACAGAGCACTCTTTTTGCACTTGTTACATAATATACTATTACATTGTTGCACCTTATTATGTTTTAATACTTCGATTTTAACCGAGATTGAAATTATCATTAGTTTAGAAAACGAAATATTTCTTTGAATGCGTATTATTATAAAATAACAATAAAAATATCATTTATAATGAAAACAATATTATACTTTGTACCACAGTCATTAGCATTGGTTCTATTATTGACATTTATATTTACAGATGCAAGGATTTCTATATTGGAAGACGATATGGATGACGAAGTCGAGTCCTCGGAAGAAGAGGATAACAAACCATTAAAGGAGGATAATCGAAGAAGATCGGATGATTATGACAGAGATAGGCACAGGGATAAGGACAGGGATAAGAGGCATTCGAGATCGGAGAAAAAGTCTGACAAGGAGAGACAGAGGTCAAAAAGTCACGAGAGAGAGAGAGATAGACGAGAGCGAAAAAGGAGCAGATCGCCTAAATCCAGTCATAAGGAAAAGGAAAGGGAAAAGGATAGACACAGACGGGATAGAGATCGCGACAGGGAGAGAGAAAGGGATAGAAGGAGGGACAGGGATAGGGAGCGTGAAAGGGAGAGGGAACGAGAGAGGGATAGAGATAGAGGGAGACATTAATTTAATTTATTCCAGATCGCTTGAGTTTCATCACGAAATACAATTTATGTACATTTCAAACATTTCACGTATTTCGTGTAAATTTTTATATTTTTAATAAACATATGTAATATAATGAGTTATTCTTTTTGTTCTAAACCTTATGATCTGATAACTATTTGTTCACTTTGCTTAAATCTTTTTTATATGAATATTATATATATATTTGTTTTCATTATTTCTTTTCGACCGTAAATTTTTATACAACAGACTAGTATTATATGAATTTTTTCATTAGATTGACGTTTCGACCATATTTTTGGTCATTATTCAAAATCTATGACACTAGAGTTTAAGTCATCTTTCTCATTATTGCAACTCTTGTGTCTTGTCACTGGTTCATGATTAACTTTATATGGAGATGTTTCTATATATATACTTTAATTTATTTGTTGTTAAACATATATTATTACTTAGTTGTGGTTTTTTATGTCATCAAGATTTTATCATAGATTTTGTTAAGATTTTCTGTATCTTTTTGTGCATTGAGTGTGTTGTTTTTATGATGTTTTATGTATAACATTTCAGATACATTTCTCTTATGGTATTGTTTTTTTATGTCTAATATTTCAATTTTTTCCCATATCATTTCATGTTTATTGTTTATTCTACGTTTTGAAATAACATTATATATAAAAGTATATAGTATAAAAATTTACGGTCGAAAAGAAATAATGAAAACAAATAATAACATTAACAGACGTTAAAAATTACAATATATTATATATATATCTTGAGATTTGTAAAACTGTACAAGAGGTAATATATCTAATTAAAAACATGGTTTACTCATTAAATAGATATATCAAATAGACATTTTTAAATAATATTCTTACCTATGAAACAGTAATACAGACTATTTAAAAGATAAATATATGAAAATAATTACTTTTATTTGATTTCATATTTCCTCTTCTATTTGAATCATTGTACTATATTCTATTGTAACATTTATTTACTCACCTTAAAATTAAAATGTATTGCTAGCCCTGCGAGCTACCAATATATTTCACTTTCACTTTGAATAACATATCCTACTCAACTCGAAGAAAAGTGGTTTTAGGCTGGTAACCCTTCGCATTTCACTAGGATCACCAACTTAAAACCACTTGTTTTCACGTTCAGTAATATACTATTTTATTCCTTAGATATCAAGATTATTAAAAAAATATTAAATTTGCATTAAATTTGTTGGAAGATAAAAGTCAAGTAAATGATTTATTTAATATGTTTAATTTTTGATTAGAAATGATGGTAAATTACTGAAAATAACTTTTTCAATTTTTTGTATTTTTGTTTAGCAAAGTTAAATGGCGTATTCGGAAATGATATTCAGAAAATATTATTGATGTTTCATTTCTCTCTTTCAAGTTATCATTACATGAAAAAGAAAAGAAACAAATTCTCACAAAATATTATAATGTCATTTTCCGAATACGCCAAAAATCAAATCGACTTCAAATAAATTTATTTGTTTACTGTTGACAAAGGCATGTGTGTTTATCTTTTATTATTATACGGTATAATAAAGGACAAAGAATTAATTATTCTCCGCCTTAATTATTTTCTAAATTTAAATATTTGTTGAATAATTTCAACTTTTCATAATTTAATTGAACTAATTTTATATCAATGCAGTAATAATGTAACCCACAACAGAATAATGTTAAAATGCTTATATTTTAAAAGCTACCACAGATTCTGCCATTTTGTCTGTAAGATTTCACGTCTTAGTTAATACCATACACTTAGCAAAACATCATAAAATTAGTGGCCGTGTTCTTTGCCGGTTCATAAACGTGTCGACGGTTGCTTCAAAGTGCCTGTACTTTTCATTTACATTTTAAATTTAGTTAGTGTTTTATATTAAGCAACACTACAATGTCTGGAGGAAAAATTGGTAAATAATAAATGAATTAGTAAAAAAATAATATATTTTTGTTTCCCTGTAAATAATGTAAAGTAATTAAAAATTGTTTATGAAAATATTAAACTTTTCTTACATAAATTATATCATTTTTCCAAAATTGTAGTAAATTGTTGAAAATTTTATTATTCCATTGTATGATGAAATACTACGATCAACATTTTTAATGGGAATAATATGACTATTTTGTATTCCTTTTATTCAAAAATTTTATTCAAGTCATTAGTTATTTTATTTTATTTATTTTTCACATTTATTTCATCAACAATTTTCAACATTTTCAAATAAATTATTAAAAGTAATAATTAGTTGTTCGTTTATTATTAGAAACAATAATTTATTATTCATCAAGAAGCTTTAAATTGTCAAATTTCCTTTTAATTTATAGGTATTTTTACTATTTTGGAAAAGATTCAGATTAATAAAATTCAATAATTCAAAAATGAGACTATTGTCCTGTAAAATATTTTACAAATATTTTACTGTCCAAAAAAAGGTTCTTATTTAATGCGTTTTTGGATGGTGATTGTATACGCATTTAGGCAATCCAATTTATAATGTTTAATAGGCTTGATAATTTGAATGTAATGATCATACGTCTAAATTTAACTTATTTTTTGTCTATTATGCAAATGTTCATTTATTAAGAAATTCAATTTTGGAATATAATAATATTATTAATGTTAATCGATTCTACGCTTATTATCTCATTTACACTTTCATGAATATATACAGTATATTTATATAATTTTTTTTAGACAACATTATCATCTGTTATTTATGTGTGGACTTTTTTTTATCAATCACGAAAACGTATCATATCGTTTTATATTGCAGATAAAAAAGGTTATGTAAACCTAAGCATTCTTTGCAAGAATCAACATCTAATAAACAAGAAATTATGAACAATTATTATATTTACAAATCCTTATTGAAACCGTTTTTATAAATTTCACATTTCTACATTTTGTAATAATGTAATTTAGAAACTTTTTAAACTCTTGAGCACTTTTAAAAATGTTTTGGAAATAAATTATTACAATTTTAGAAATGTGATAATTACCAACAATAATTTTTACAACATTTCTCATTTACTGTTACTTGTTAACTGATCTCAAATTTTGAAAAATTATGTTGAAAATAATAATGCAGGAATATAAGTCGTAAAACAATTTACATTCCATGATACTTCTGTTTTATTGCTCTTAAATATAATATAATGTAATATTTAAGGTGAAATGTCTACTTTCGTTGTTTTACTCAGATTGAACATAACCTCCTTAATAATACATATCTTTAAATATATGGTAAAATAAAAATTCATTTATGAAAAACGCAACATACGTCAAAAGTTAAATAAGTTTAGAATATTTTAAATTAGTTTTTATATATTGCAACATTGAAACAAACATCTGAATAGTCGAAACCATTTCCAAAAGATAGCTATGCTCATTTTGAGTTGGTTAACGGGTGACATTTCACATTAAGAGGAATAATTATTAAGTATTAGTTATATTAGTGTATTATTTATCAACTAATAGTTATTACAACTATTTAGTTATCAGCTAAATTCCTTGGAGTAAAAAAATAAATGAAATTAAATTAAATATTTTCAGCTGTATTAAGTGTCACGGACAAGTCGAACTTGGCATCGTTTGCAAAAGCTCTTCACGAGCTGAACTTTACATTGGTTGCATCGGGAGGAACTGCAAAACACTTGCGAGATGCAAATATTCCGATAAAAGATGTTGCTGAACTTACTGGAGCACCTGAAATGTTGGGTGGGCGTGTTAAAACACTCCATCCCGCTATTCATGCTGGTAAAATTATTCCTCCATTATACTGGTCTTTTATAAATAATATAACAGTGCAATTAAATATATCAAATCCACATTTGATTAAATCTACTTTGATAACTATGATAAGACAATTAGCTTTAAATATAAAGTCGTAAACAATCGTGTATTTTTCTCTTCGGTTTCTTCCAGATAATTATTCGATCTTATATTTAATTGTATTTAACGAAAATAAAAGAGAAAAGTAAAGACATAAATATGTGCTTAATTAATTAAGAAAAAAAAGTTTTAAATTTTGTCATTTAATAGGCAATCATGAAATATGTTTTCAAACAATAGAAATATCAGGAAAATACTGCTAAAAGATTTCTTTGATAAAGAATTGAAACAAATAGCGAAATAAGTTTTCCTTGATAATAAGTAAGAACTTCTTTTTTGTAATAAACTAATTTAAGTTTCATTTAAAGTTACCAGTTGCAATGATAAGGAGATCGAGGCATTAATGATTTACGTCATTAATTTCTGTTTATATTTACGTTATTCGTCAGTTAAATATATTTTTAATAATATTTTGCTTTTAATCTTACCTTTCTAAATTTCCTTTGTTAAGCTACAAATTATTTGTATCTTATATCATATATATTTGCGTCATATATCTATGTGTATACGTCATATACTGTTATTATTTGCAGTCTTGCTAATATGTTGCCCAATTAGTAAAATGTTTATTAGAAATTGGTTTCTTTTTCCTCTCAGTGTATGAAAAAATTGAATTTCTGATAATAATAAATGTAACTGAATCAATGGTTACAGAAGCGAGCCAAAAAACCAAGATTTAGCTGCTTTAAATATTCGTAATTCTTACATTTATTTAAATGAAAAGTAAAAATAAATAAATAAATATTAATTTAATGTTCAGGAATTTTGGCCACACTATCAGAAGGGGATCAGCGCGACATGGAAAAGCAAAATTTCCAGTACATCGACATTGTAGTATGCAACTTATATCCTTTTGTGAAAACGATTTCTAAACCCGACGTTACCATAGCTGACGCTGTCGAAAATATTGATATCGGTGGTGTAACACTGCTGAGATCAGCGGCTAAAAATCATTCCCGTGTCACGGTTATCAGTGACCCCAAAGATTACGACATGGTCGTCGAGGAATTGAAAAATTCTGCGAATACACAAACTTCGTTAACAACAAGGTGAAATACGGGGCTTATTCTCTGGTTAAATTGTCTTTCTATGTACAAATGAAAATTAATTTACTAATACTGGATCAATAGTTTAATTTAGTTAACATTTTTGACTACATGACCTTGAATAGAGATCTTCATATTTTTCCCAATTATCTAAAATTGTCACTACCAGATGATCGATTATTAAGCTTTAGATTGTTATCCTTAATATTCATTTCAGACAATTGCTTGCTTTGAAAGCCTTCAAACAAACAGCCGAATATGACGATGCTATTTCCGATTACTTCCGCAAGCAATACAGTTCCGGAGTTTCCCAACTCAATTTGCGTTACGGCATGAATCCCCACCAAAAGCCCGCGCAAATCTTTACCATGTTAGAGAAGTTACCTTTGAACGTGGTGAATGGATCTCCAGGCTTTATTAATCTTTGCGACGCCCTCAACGCATTTCAGTTGGTCAAGGAATTGAAGGCTGCGTTAAATTTACCATCGGCAACGTCCTTCAAACACGTGAGTCCCGCGGGAGCTGCTGTGGGGGTACCTTTAAGTGAAACAGAAGCTAAATTATGCCAAGTCGATGATTTAATTAATGAATTGACACCACTTGCTGCTGCGTATGCCAGGGCTAGAGGGGCTGATAGAATGTCCAGCTTCGGTGACTTTATTGCCTTATCAGATGCCTGCGATGCTGTCACAGCTAGAATCATTTCTAGGTAATTGACACAAGTTATTTGACATTTGAAAAGAAATATCGATGCCATGATGTAAAGGTAAAGGTATCTGCTTGGTGTTTATCAGGTTCGATACCTAGTTGCAAATAGAAAGGTGTGGAGTGTTTCGACTCGCCATTCAAGCTTATGTGATAATGTGACTTGTACGACGAGTCAGAACACTCCATTACACGGACTTTCCTAATAAGCGAGTGGTTGCACTTCTCCATAGAAATTCTGATGACCGCACAAAAACCTAATGTAAAGGAAATAGATATAATAGTATATTACTCAACGAGGAAGAAAGTGATTTCAGGTTGGTAACCCTTCGCCTTTGGCCAGGGTTACCAACTTAAAACCACTTTTTTCCTCGTTGAGTACAATATTTTATTAACCGTGAAAGTAAAATATATTACACAACTAAAGATAATTCAGCAAGCGGATTTCCAACGAACTAAATATCTCAACTTAATTCAGTTTTAATGTCAACATTTTATTTTTTCACAGGGAAGTTTCAGATGGAATCATTGCTCCTGGATATTCCGATGAAGCTCTCGAGGTGCTGAAAAAGAAAAAAGGTGGTAAATATTGTGTCCTCCAGATTGATCCAAATTACGAGCCTACTTCAATGGAAAGGAAAACAATTTTTGGCCTCACGCTGGAACAAAAAAGAAACGACGCTGTAATTGACAAAAATTTGTTCAAGAATGTTGTCACGAAAAATTCCGCGCCCCTCTCCGAAGATGCCATACGTGACTTGATTGTTGCAACCATCGCTGTTAAATATACGCAAAGTAACTCTGTATGTTACGCAAAGAATGGACAGGTAATTGGTATTGGTGCTGGGCAGCAGTCAAGAATCCATTGCACTAGATTGGCTGGAGATAAAGCAGATAACTGGTAATCTATTTATTTTTTGTCATTAAATTAAGGTTTCCTATAAATATGTGAAATCGATTTCATTATAAATGGAAATAATTTAGTTATTATTATATTAGTATAAATTAAATCTTTGAATGTTTCAGGTGGGTTCGTCAACATTCAAAAGTTATTGGTATGAAATTTAAAAAGGGTGTGAAACGCGCGGAAATATCAAACGCGATTGATAATTATGTCAGTGGCACGATTGGAAAGGATATGGACGAACAACTTTGGGCTAATATGTACGACGTTGTGCCGGAGAAATTAAATCAGCAGGAAAAAGAAGATTGGATCAAACACTTGAACCATGTCGCTATTAGTAGCGATGCCTTCTTTCCTTTCAGGGATAATATAGATAGAGCTAGATTGGTAAGAGATAATTTCAGTAACAAAAATTTCCGTACTATCGAAATTTTTATTCCTGTAATACTTATGGAAAAGAAATCTGAATTCCTCTTTATAAAATGATAAATTATGAAAAGTTGATATAGTTGGAATTTTCCAGAGTTTGGAATTTTCCAAAGATTTCTTTATTAGATGTCTTAGCTCCAAATCTCTATTAGAAGACGCAGATAGAATATGGAATAAAAATTATATAAAATGAAAGTATATATAATAATGGAGGTATAAATGTTATTGCAGAGTGGAGCCAAATACATCGTAAGTCCATCGGGATCTACCAATGATGAAGCAGTCATTAAAGCTTGCGAGGAGCATGGAATCACTTTGATCCATACGGATATAAGACTATTCCATCATTGAAAAGAAAAGGCAAATAAGCAAACATTGTATACCATTTGTAAATACACGTGTGCATTATTTTATACCATAATATATACTTTATATACAACTTGAGTAAATTTAATTTTATATTCATAGCAATTTCTCGCGTATACTTCAATCAATTGTGAAAGGATCCCAATCCTTTATGGAAAGAAATAATGTAGGACTTAATATAAAGTTTAATAATAAACTAATAATGCTTGGCCGATAGAGATAAACGCATGTGTGCAGGACACACACGTGTATTACAGTTGGACTTGAAAAATGTGTAATGCATTAATAAATGCTGCAAAGCTCTATTTTTGTATGACTGCGTTACCATCGCAAAATGTATTGTCATAAAAATAATAATATGAACTACATACAAAAAGGTTGTTTTTGTTCTTTGATCATATTTCATATACCGTATATGTATTTTCGGTTGCATCTTCCATAATGTCTTTGTTCTTTGAACCAGGGATATTATTATTCTTAAAAGAACAATTGAAATCACTATTTCTTATTTTTTTTTTTATTAAAATACTTGAACAATATCATGTTCATTATAATATATAAAGGATTTATTTATTATTTTTCAATTATCTGTATCATTAATGATTTAATTCACTTCATATTATAATTTGGATTGCATTTAACTCCCTTGCTCTCGAAATGTCCAAAGTAGAGTAAAATACGTGAATGATAATCGCATAATCTATAAAAATAAGGTTTTGTAATTGATGAAAATTGCGGTGGCGTGTATATTTCTACTTATTATGTTGATAATATTATTTAGAATTATTTAAAAGTATCAAATGTCATACATTTATGTTGGATAATTCTTAAGCTAATAGTAATTAAAAATGTACACAATATTTTCTTTTCAAAAATATAATAATAGGTGCATGTATAGTCAAGAGGAGTTTACAAGATGTACAATATATCCCATGTCAGCTTTTCAAACGCGTATATGTGGTAACATATCTGCTAGTTATATTTAGCAAGTTTCAATGGAAGAAAATAGAAGCTTTCATAGATACCAAGCACTTCTCCGATAATGAACCGCTAAACATCAAAGTAAATTCTGCTGACCTTAACAAAAAAGTCCATTGATATTACAATCAAGCCGTATGCGGCAATTTCACATGGAATATTGCATCTCATTTGAGTTATGTTGAGTAACTTAACGGTTCTTGAAGTATAATTCACCCAATGTAAATCGTAACTATAAAATATAATTTTAAGTTATCCAGATGCAAATATAATGAATCTCTGGCGCACTTTGCAAGTTATTTGAATACATTACCGTTATTTGAATACATTATCATATAACGATAACAATATAGGCATAGTTATCATAATCCTTATAATTTTTTTTATGTATCAAAGCTCTAGTAATCACTACTGACTTCTTACCCTGTTAAAAAATCTAGCTGAGATCTTACATAGAAATTTGGCACCGGAAATTAGCTACTTTCCCAGATAGGTTCCTAGGTAGTTATACGATCTTGCTTAGTTTCCTAGCTGGGGTCGTACGTCGAAAACTGGTTGATCTCTGATTCAAAATTCCGACCTAGGACCTCAGCTAGAAAACTAGGCCAAATCCTATAACTACTTAGGAAACTAGCTAATTTCCGGTGTCAAATTCCTATGTAGGATCCCAGCTAGTTTTTTTAACAGGGTATTCATAAGAAGTCTGTTTCCTATAATTAATTCATATTATATTTGGTGCTTCTGACATCTCATTCTGGTGCATATTCTGCATAGGAACATGGCCTACATTTCTATGGCGTACAAAAATATTTGGGCTTTGATTGGCAGTATCTGCAGATTCCGCATGCAGAATGACATGCCGTAAGCACCCATTGTGAACATTACTTTACATTGAAAATTTAATCTTGGAATTCATTTCATAAACAAGATCTCCGATTACACAGTTTACAGCAAAAATCAGCGTTTCAACAAACAAAACTGGAAATATTGTGAGGATTCTAGCTGGGTTGCCAATGTTCATTTTTATCTGAAAACAATATTTTTATATTCGGTGTAACCGATAATTTTATATTTAGTACAACTAATATTGTTGTGCTTGGTATAATTGATTATTTTATAACAAAGGATTTCCCTGTTAAAATGTACTCGACTCTGGATATCATGCTTACCCTGTTAAACAAATTTAGGTGGGATCCTACATAGAAATTTGGCACCGGAAATCAGCTAGCTTCTTAGGTAGGTTCCTAGGTAGTTATAGGATCTTGCCTAGTTTCCTAATTTGGGTATTAGGTCGGAATTTAGGATCAGAGATCAACTAGTTTTCGACCTAGGACCCCAGCTAGGAAACTAGGCAAGATCCTATAACTACCTAGGAACCTACCTGGGAAAGTAGCTAATTTCCGGTGCCACATACCTTAGGGTATCTCTTCGCCTTTGACTTGAGTTACCAACTTAAAACCACTTTTTTTCCTCGTGGAGTAATATACTATTTCCCTTTAAGGAATACATGTATAGTTGTGATAATAAAAATAAAATTACATGTTGCTTTTGAGAACTACAACACATTATTAGAATCACTATGTAACTATGAGCGGCTAGCCAAACAGCACTTGAAAACAGTTCGTCATAGTTATTTATATTATCAAACATGAATAAAAGCTATAAAAGTATGTTATTATTATTAATAAAAAATAGGATTTAAAAAGTCAAATAAAAACCTATTTGCACATCAGACATACAAATTTGACAAGGTATAATTTTGCATCCACATAATTATAATAAAAACATGTTACCTTAAATTTAACTGAAGTAAGTTTAACGTATGCTGTGAAAATAAAATAAAATTGATTAATTAGAATTAGATAATTACTTGACCTATTATGAGGATAAAAATTGTGATCAGTTGATACGCATGGATAAAATAGCAGAAGTATAAATTTTGACTCGGCCATTGACAAATAAATAAAGCATACATTTTCAAAACTTTAAAATATTTATCATAAATAGTACTTGTGTTGGCTAATTTGTGCTCTTTCTTGAATACAAGTGATTTTAAACTTTTGAACATATTCACTGTTTATACTTTCATATTAAATTGTTATCAATGAAAATGTTAACTTATACAAAAATTAACGAGTTTTTATAATTCTGTACATTAGATACTTGAATGTTAACAAATAATTTCACTATACAACTGTACACTTATAAATAGTAAAAGAGTTTCGGAGATAATTATACAGTTTATTAAATACAAGTCTATATTAGAATTCTTTTTCCCTTTTTTTACTTTTACGTTAAATTAAAAGTGCTCTATAGTTTATAATTAATGTATAATTATATGTAGAGTTTGACGGACAGCTTTAATACCTGTTATTATCATAATTGACATCAATTATCATAAAAATATTTACATAGAGTTTATCTACCTTATAACTTTATTAATTATACATCTTCTTAAAACTATAATGCTGCAGTAATAAAAGAGTATAAGGCCTTTTTTGCACTACATCCCAACGTTGCTGAATAGCAAATCGCATTTAATAGTCATTCATCATTCTATAACAAAAGTTTCCAAAATAAAGCTTATTTTTACATAAATTTTATTTAACTTTTTTTACACATGAATGTGTAATCTTGAGGGTGCAGGTTGTGGTGGGGTGTTGAGTTATATGTTCAATCAATATCTCTTAATTTCCAACTGACAACCAGGTTTTTTAAAATTTAAGTGAATAACAAAATATGATTAATATTTTTATTATAAAACAATATTGTATTACAATAAAAAATTAATTTTAGCCATTAAAATATTCAACATAGAAAAATACTTAATTAGTTATTTTCATTTTTCAGTGTAATACACAATTTTATCGGACAAGACATTAAATTTAATTAATTTATAGTAACGTTGTATAAATAAATAAAGGAAATTATATTATTTTACTTTTGGATTTTAATTTGTTCTAGCTTTTGTTAAATACAAGCTTAAAGATATTTTGCTGGTAGTATAAATTTTGTATATTGTCACTGAAAAATTTATTATTAATATAATTATACATATCAATTTAATAATACTATTAAATTTTATAACAGTATATGTATAAAAAATGCTGTATTAACGCGATAATAATATAGACACTATAAATATTTTTTGTCACAGTTAAGGTTTAAATCAATATTATATTGTTTTCTGTATGTGTATTTGACATATTAAATTAAAATATATAACCAAATACAAATATTATTGTTGGATATAAGGCGTGCGCATTATACCCAACAACTGCAACTTCATGTTGAATCTCTTGCTTTTCAAAAATGAATAATTGCAATTTGTTAATATTGGTTACTTGTTTTTGTATAAAAATCAATGAAAAGGTTTAACATATTATCAATGTAATATTACATTGATAATTTAATATTACATTAAGCATATGTAATCAAATACTTATCCTTAAAAATTACATAGTAAAATAAGAAGTTGTTTCAAGTACTATATGAATTACAATTCGTCTCTTATCGGCTCAATATCTTCGAAATCGCGAACACTACCAACGAACAAAGGAATATCACTCTTTTTATGTTTTATAAGAAACATAAACGGTCTGTCAACAATAAAGTCTTCCGCACTCATAATCGATCTTTTTAATCGCATAACAGCTCCTAAAAAATATCAAAAAACATAAATAATGTTGTGGAATTATTAATTTAATTTTATCATTGATTTTTTCAATGTCATTCGAAAGTATAGTTAAAATTTTGTTCATTAAATAGTTTTCAAAATTTATTTTTGGAAATTTGTTTGATTTTAGGTTTAATTATTAGGTTGTTACCTGAAGCAGCTGCAGCTTCAGTTCCTTCTTCGTTAACTTCGACGTAAACTTTTTGGAAGACATCACTAACCTTTAGTGATTTCTTTAATTCACACATTTTACTGAAGTCTGCGTTATCGCTAAACATCGTTTTTATTCCCACCTAAAATACATCCTTATTAAAATGAATTTATTTTATAGTTATTTATTACCTATACTTTAAATGAAATCGTATAATTACTTCACGAAGTATGTCATTTAAATTTATAGTGACTTCGAATTTGAACTTTGGTAATTGTAATCTTATTGAAGATTCCTCAGAAGATTGCAAGTTTGATAATAAATTCGGATTGAATTTGCTTTCCAGCAATGACAGGCCATCTATATCATCAGGCATCAAAATTACCATTACATACTCACGGTACTGTAAAATAAAATTTATTATTTAAATATTTATAATCTCTTTAATTCCATTTGTAACAAAAAATTCTGAAAGTCTGAACAGTTTCAAAATAAAAAAAAGTTTGAGAAAAATACTTGATTTCAATTTTGAAATTTCTTAGGGAAATTTTCCGTCCACGTCTATAATCAACTGATTTCAGTCTTCTAAACAGGGCGGAAACAGGGCACTTTCTGTTTACTCGTTATAAAATAATATTTTAATCATTTTTATGTTATTTCCTAAAAGGTGTTTCCACTAAAGTAAAGTCTCACTTTGTAAGGGATTTCAATGTATTGTGCTTGTAAATCAGGTAGAGAGCCAGTAACATACGCAGCTTGTTTCACCATCATTGGAACCTTTTTTATTACGGAATTTGTGATGTGAAAGTTTTTCAGGGCAGTATCGTTTGCTTGAAAACGATGGACCCAAGTGCTTTTAAAATATATAGCATTTAAAAGTACTAGTTTTGTGAATTCATCGATGTGGGCTGAAAAAAATTATCGATTATAATATGAACAGTAATTATATGATTTTTTGTATTGTGAAAAGAAATTTGCATAAATTGTAAAATTAAGCAAAATTCCAAATACAATTCAATCCATCAAATTATTTTAGTGTTTCAATTAATCACATTAATGTATTTATTTAAATATAGATGAATATCATACTTGGTTCAAGGAAAGACCGAATTTTATCATTAGTTTTTCCTTTTACCCATGCATTAATCATCTCAATAGTATCGTCTTTATTTGAAAAATCAACATTTGCAACGTCAGCATAAAAGTACTCCGAACTAATATCCAAGAACTGTTTAATTATAGGAAAATCATTTTGTATATAAACTGCATTTGATATGCTAATTATAGATTCATCTGGATCTGCATTCTGAAAATAAATTATTATATTAAATAAAAAATTAAATATAATATAAAAGATCATTCATTTTCTCAATCAAGTTACCATTATTATAAAGGAAAAAATTAATAAATGTATTAAAACGTACATTAAGCAATGCTAGTACTTCCTTATACTTGTTATGAATTTTATCATTGGTTAAACGAAGGGCTGATTTCAATTCTTCCAATGTTAAATTATCTGCTCCGTAAGACAAAAGACTCAACAACGTATGTAGACCAAAAGGAGAATAGACTATGTTCTTTTTCTCGGCCAATGCCAGAACCTTTAACAAATAAATTAGTCAAGTTATGTGAAATGATTTGACTTAATATTATCTACCCTAAAAAAAGGAAAAAAGTTATTGCCTATATACAATGTCCATATGTAAACCAATATATTGTTTATAATAATATTAATTGTTGTATTATATTTTTATAGAGTGTTTGGATTCATCTTTTAGTAAAATCAAAATTGATTTAATATTATATCCACAAAATATGGATAATACTTGGGTAATGTATTTAAAATACATTTAAAATATATTTATTTCTATGCACTGTCCGTATCAGCACACATTTGTAGAATATCCTACGAATATTATTTTAATATTAAAATAATATTTATTTTAACATCATTTTAATATTCCAGAACTGTTCACAGAATATTATGTAATATTAAATAGTATTATGTGCTGATAGGGGTATTTCTATATATTTTTTTGTTTTATTAAGTTATATATAACACTTTTATGATATATATTTTAATATAAAAAATTAACTGTCACAATATTAAAATATTAATAATGTTGTCCAATACAAAAGTAGGGCCATAATTTACATAACCATAATATTAAATATAAATAAATTTATTTAATCATACCTTATAAACATCCAGACAAAACAAATTACATGGCGCAGATAAATCCTTTGCATCCAAAGAAATATTCTCTATCGATGCCATACTTGTGCAAATAATTCCAAACAAAAACAGTCCTGTAAGATTTTAGTTGAACAATCATTATCAGAAAAAAAGTAGAACAATTCTGACGTATAATGTTACAAAAAGAAAATATTTTTCAAATTAACCAAATGACATCAACAACAAAAATTATAAATACAACGTATTTTATTCAATTTTATACAATAATTAAATTATTTTACCGAACAAAGAAACACCAACGAAGGAACCCAACTTTTTTCTGCCGGACATATATTTGTTATTGAAACGAATAATAATCTGATAACCTTCCTTATGACTTATGACACACCAATATCATATGACAAATTGTTGCTTCTCGGAAACCCAAACATGAACGGCGGGTAAAGCAGTTTATTATCTGTAAAGTAAATTTTTTTTTATTTATTCAAATAACAATCATTTTGTAATTAATGACAGTTGTTACCTTCTTGCGTCGTATTCGTTATAAAATGACAGTGTCGGTACAATATCTTGTTTTTGATTTTAAAATGTGACAGTTTAATGTGACAGTGGAAAGGTGCGCGCGCATCAGGGATGAAGTGGTAACTTATTGGTGGTGGATTCTTAGTTGGTACCAGTTGGTATATTGTTTATAATATTGTTGACATTTACAAGTTATATTTAATTAGTTTAGTTTAATAATCATGAAGAGGGTTAGATCGAATGACAGTTTGGATTTAATTCCCCATTCCAAATTGCACGTGTCAGATAGAGAAGTGGATATGGGAGTGAATGCCGGTGTTCGTATGCAAAAGGTTTATGGTGAGTGGGTTATGTTCGTTTGTTTACGTTCTGTTTATTTTTAGGTAAGTGTGCAAAAATTTACGTGAATATAATTTTCTAAATTAATGTTGATTTGTAAGGAAATTTGTAGAAATTTAATAGTCTCACCAATTGAGTGTGTCAATTAAAAAAAATTTATTTAATTTTATTGCAAATTATTTAATTGTTAAATGTACTAGTTTTTGACACAATTTTTTTGTGTACTTATTGAAATGATTTTAATGAGACGATCTGAATTATAAATATTAAATTTATTTTCATAAACTAAGATTATTTAAACTTTCATGAATTATGTGTGTATCTATATATAATATATGTATATATATATATGTATATGTATATTTTGTATTTATATCCTTGCGTAATGGAGAATATATTTAATTTTTTTGTAATGTTAATTATTGCAGATAAAACGTTAAATTATTTAAAAGAAGGAGCCAAAATAGTGAGCCCAAACTCAAAGCTTGGAAATTATTTTGGGGGATGGATCGAGAAGATGGAGAAGAAAAATACGGAACCTCGTCATATGAGGCAGATGGTTTTAAACAATAATTTGCAATTACAGCGGGGTCCCAATAAAGTTAAGGAGGTATAATTTATTTAACAATTCGTATTTATACCAATCTTAAAAGTAATTTCATTTTTTTTCTTTTTATTTTATATATTATTTTAATTATATTTTTATTTTACATTTATTTATATATATAGATATAAATCTATATTTTATGTTATATTATACATGTTATTATATATTTTTTTTAATAAATTTTAATAAATTTACAATTTATATATTCAAAAGTATATTTATTTATTATCAATAATAATATTATTATATTGAATTTTAAATCATTAAAATTCAAATTTAATAAAATTAAATTTTACAATAAATTAAAATACAATTAGTAACAAAATTAAAATTCAGTAATTTATTAAATTTTACATACTGCTGAACTAACAGTTCTTAATATAATTTAATAAAATTTTTATCAGCAGTATTTTTATCCTATTTAATGAATTTATGTTCACAAAGAAAATGTTATTCAAGTTAACAAATTTATTATTTGTTCGCAGTTACCATTACTAGACATGTGCAATTGTGGTCAAGTTATAGATCCCATCAATTGTCCAGTTTGTTATTTTTGTACTCAGCCTTTATGCCAGGAGTGTGCAGAACAGTGCTCTGAATGCAAGCAAACTTTTTGCAAACAATGTTCTTTAACTATGTATGTACAATTTATGCCTCGATTGGTTAATTTAATTTTTTATATGCATTAATTTGACTAATACAAAGGTGATAAATTTCAATTTAATATTCGTTTGGTAATTATTCGGTTCAACTCCCCCCCCCCCCCAACCCATACTTTTTATACATCAAATCTATGTGTTTTTTCCTGTTGAATACGAATCTGTAAAAAAATCGAGGGGGACGCTTACCGTTCAAAAGTTATTGGCCAAAAAAGGGTCAAAATGGCACAATTTCGTCAATATCTATCTT
>JABFPN010003308.1:0-18579 GCA_022817305.1 Leptoteleia sp. ZL-2020
TAAAAACGTAGTGTTTCTTTGTCCCTCGCGCGGAGTCAGTTTGTCTCTGTCATCAGGACTGCCAACTTAAATGCTCTCACTGACAAATTCGCTTGTCCCATCTTCTATAGAAACTGGGTGTACAAATAAGAAGAGCGATGCATGCATCGATGCATGAATCCAGCTTGTTCCGTAAGCAACCAAAGATGCACTTATATAAACAGGATTGTTTGTTCTTTTTTAATCTAAAAAATTGTTACAATTATATATATAAATATTATATATATTTTATAGCAACAAATAAAATTAAAAGTTCTTTCAAAGAAATACCTACACCGTCGATTAAGGGTTAAAAAATTATATGAAGAAATATTACTATGTAGTTATTAACATATATTATTAATTATAAATATTTATGCAATAAAAAATACATTTTTTGTTATATAAAAAATTATTAAAAAGATACTGATTTGTTACATTATATCCAATTTTCTAAAAGTTATAGTATTTTTTTTATTATAATGTTTGTAGACAAAATAAAGTGATTATTAAAAAGACAATATAAATTGTTAATGGCACGAAGCAATTAATTTAAATCATTTTAACATTGAATCTATATTTTACATTTGCTTGAAATCGCAATGGATGAGTACAAGAAATAACAGAAAAGGCATGGTTCGGAATGGTAGGTAAAGTCACTGCAATAAGTAAGATAAAGACAGATTGACATTGTTAACGCTTTCAGGAAATTTCAGAGTAACGAAGAATTTCATTTAACTTTAAAACTCAAACTATCAAAATTATACGTAAGAAAAGCAGAAAACAGAAAAACCGTCAATAAAATCAAATTACAATAATTAAATGTAGGAAAATCCGACTTTTACTCCAATCATTTAAAATCTTTCGTTGTTTCACACTATCTAAATAAAATGACGAGGTATGTAATCTCAGCACGCTCGATTTGAAGGTTATAATAGACGTAATGTTACTGGTTTTACTAAATTTATGAATTAAATTTCACTTATTAATTAGGTTAAATTAAACATCATTACTTTTATTACCCTGATTAATTTCGTTTAACTTTCGTTGTTGCCATTCTTTGAATTATTTATTTACTTATTATCATTTCTTGTTTTAAGGGTTATAATTTTACCATGTATATTAACTATATAATATTTTATTTATTTCTTACGTAGATCAAAAATTGAACTCGGAGATGTCACACCACATAATATAAAACAATTAAAGTTATTAAATCAAGTAGTATTTCCAGTCTCTTATAATGAAAAATTTTACAAAGATGTACTTGACGCGGGAGAACTTGCCAAATTGGCTTATTATAATGACATTGTGGTAAGTATTATATGACTTAAAATAATTACTTGCTGCGTATAAATTTATAGTAATTTAAAGTTTTTTAGTAAATTATAAAATTATTCAAAAGTTAACGTGATTGAAATGTTAATTTGTAGTTAAATATCATGACAATGTCTATTATAGTATACAAAAAAATTGTTCTCATGTTTAATTAAGTTTTTATTTAATATCTAAAGTATTAATATCAAAACATTCTAGTATTGTCATTTATTATATTTTTTTATAGAAATATGGTTGTACATGGGTGTACACATTCTAAATCACTTACTATGATATTACAATATAATGCACATAATTGTGCCTATACAATTGTTTTTGATTCACACTTGTCACAGTTTAAAATGTCAGCCAAAATTATTATTTAAGCATTTATTTATAAAAATCAATTTAATAATTTGATACATTTCTATTTTTTCATTTTTTTTAAGGTTGGAGCAGTATGCTGCCGGATTGACACATCTGAAAACTCTAGGCGATTATACATTATGACTTTAGGTTGTTTATATCCTTACAGGAGATTGGGCATTGGCACAGTTATGGTAGAACATGTGTTGAATTATGTAAATAAAGATGGAAATTTTGATTCAATTTTCTTGTAAGTAAAATTTTCTTTAATCAAATTTAAAATATTAATTATCAATATAAAATTAATTATCAATACTTAATTATCAATATAATTGATCTTTAATCAATTATTTAACATATTATATTTAAAATAAATATTAAATATAAGACTCTAGTTGTTATATACATATTAAAATTAGTCTTACTATTGATATATTTTACTTACATACAATATCATTTAATATCACAAGTATATATGTTCTTTTAAAAATGAAAAATAAGATGTTGTTTATTGTTACACTATAAAGTTTAGAACCTGGAAACTGAATTGAAGAATATTATACTGTTTGATTTTAATATCACTTTCATTGTAGCAAGCTTAAAATGATTTATGACATTTATTACAGATATGTTCATTGCTGGTAGTTAAAGAAATTTTAACAGTGAAATTATTTGAAAATAAATTTCATTTTATAATTATTTTGATGGAAGAACTAAACTGTCTGATCATTAATATTAGCACATTAATTATTTTTGTTACAGACATGTACAAGTAAATAATGAAGGGGCAATTGATTTTTACAAAAAATTCGGATTTGAAATAGTTGAAACAAAAGAACATTATTACAAAAGAATTGAACCTGCCGATGCACATGTCTTACAAAAAACCTTGAGACCTCGGGAAAACCAAGTTTCAAATAGCCAATGAATAAATTCTTGACCGACTGATGATTAATTTACACAGCAAACTGTTTAAATACATATAAAAACTGCCTGGCGAGTTTTAAATTTGTATTCATATTCTGTCATTCACTTTTTAAACAAAATTGATACAACTAAAACTCTTTACCTGATGAGTTGTTAAAATTGTAAAAAGGTCAAATTTAAGTTGAAACTTGTCTAACTTATGTAAAATATATTTTTAAATGGAATGTAATAAATTCTTTGTTTCAAAACAGTGTTTTATTCAAATGTATTTTTAAGATGGTCAAGTTCAAAAATGTTAAATTATAATTTTGTGTTGTTAATAATAAATTATAATTTAATAGTTTTTCTTGTTTTAAGTTTTAAAAAGATTAAAATAATATATTTTAAAGTTTATTTTAAGTTTACACTTACAATGTGACATGATGATAATTATCATTAAATGGAGGTTTTGAATGAAGATTGAATAAAGAAACAATAGATGGTGATATATATACATATCAGTAATTAAGTTTTAATATGGCGTATTTTAAGAGCTAGGTTTAGCTTGTTATTTTGTCTTGAATTGATAATCAAATCCGATGACGTGTGAATTTTTTCTGTTTTAAGTCTTAAAAGTTGGTGAGTTATTTCTATTTCTTTAATAATATTTAAACAAGATTAAATGATTTATACAATAAAAAACATGTCAGGATTTATAAACTGTAAACATGAATTATAATTATTCATTTGTATAATATATTTATCATAAACTAAAAGTAAATTAAATATATGATGCAAAAAATAATTTTTAAATTTAAATCATCCATACTTTGTCTTGCTCATTATATATGTTTCAATAGATATATTTTATATGAATAAAAATTTGATTTTATTTTCTTTATCATTTTACATTTTTATGAAAACTTATTCTATATTTTACTATTTACAAATATATTTCATACATATTTGACTTTATTTTATTTATTTATATATTTATTTATTTTATTATTAAATTTATATATTTATATGGAGTATTTATTTAAAACACCAACATTATTTTTTATTTTGATAATTAAATGAATTAGATCAATATGATTTGTTTTAAGAACAATATTTTAGTATCTCATTTAAAAATGATTATAAAGATAAGTACAAACAAATAAACTAATGAATCCTATTTTTTTAATTTTTAAGAAAAATAATTTGCTTTGTGTACTCTGCCCTGTCAATAAACTAAATCCCATCAAATCCTTCATGTACATAAAAATAGGAGAATAATTGATTATCTCAATTTTCTTATCTTAGTGCTTCTGTTCAATATATATAAAGATAAATTTCTGGCTTCGTACTGATTATAGATTGAATGCTCTTAAGAACAAAAACATCTTGATGCTCGAAATGTACTACGTGTTGTTAATTTTATGGGCAGTGCCTGCTCATTGTATATCATTAAATGGTGAATGGATCGGAAACGTACAATTACGAAGTGAGTATATACACGAAAATTTTAAAAAAATCAAACATTTTTATTTACTTTTATTATTTAAAAGTACCGACAATGTAGTAATAATTAATAATAAAAGTCATTAATTATACATTTTTTAATTAACAGATTTATCCTTTACTGCAACGGTTCCTGGAGGAATTTACACTGATTTACTGAATGCCAAATTGATTCCTGAAAATTTATTTGGTTTTAATGACGTTGAGAATAGATGGATCGCTCATCAAAATGTCAATTATATCAAATATTTCACAGGTTTTTAAGATTTTTTTATTAATTTTATTATTATTATTCATTTTTGCAAGTAATCTTTATTTCAATATAAGACAACAATAATAGTTTCGACTTTCAGTAAATGATTCAACCTTGCACCATCAAAGAATATCATTAATTTTTCATGGCCTTGACACTTTTGCAACCATATATGTCAATAACAAGCTAATTGGTGATGTTTCAAATATGTTTATACGTTACAGTTTTGATGTTAAAGAGTATTTAAAGGTATCCTATATTTATTAGTAAGTTGATTTTGTTAAGCTAAAAAATCCGTGGCACAAAACAATAACAAATCCTTTAATAGTATAATCACATCTTTGAATGTTATAAAAGATTAATTGAATCTTGAAGTATTTTTGCTTATTAACCATATTAACCATATTCTTGACTGACATAGTAATTGCCCCTTAAAATAATACAACATAAAATGTTTATACTAACTATGCATAATATTTTAACTTTACAGGCTGGTCAAAATAAACTTAATGTATCCTTTGAATCACCCATTGCAGTTTCTAATAAGCTTTATAATGAACAAAGTAAACATTATAAAATTCCTCCAGAATGCGTACCTCCATCATATAATGGAGAATGTCATGTAAATCATATTAGAAAAATGCAAGCAAGTTACTCGTGGGATTGGGGACCTGCATTTCCTTCGATGGGAATTTGGTAATTATATTTAAGTTTTTGTTTTATTGTATATTTATTATTACAAAGTTTGTTTATAATTTATTGTAAAGAATACAGTAATGTTTTTTAGCATGAAACAGAAATTTTGAACTCGGAAGAAGTATTTTACTTTAATACCTAACGTAAGTCAAAAAAATGTTTCAGGAAAGATGTGGAGATCGTACCATCAAATCTTGCAAAAATATCTGACTACTCAACCTATGTCCGCGAACAAAACTCAACTTGGCAAATTGAAATAATTGTCCACTTTGATTTATTAAGCAAGTCTCCTTTTAGTGCAGAATTAATATCCACTTTAAAAGCAAATAATGGCAAAATATTTACAAATTCATCCACTCTATTTCTTACTGTACAAAATAATAAATCAAGTGCATCAATATTATTAGAAGTTCCTAAGGTAATTTTGGTTCAATATTTTCATTTCTTTCGTTAAGATTGTTTTATTGCATTGCTCTATTATACGTTCAATAATTCATTTATTGAAAATAATTTTAGAATTCAGTATTTCTTTGGTGGCCAAATGGGCATGGTCACCAATACCTTTATGAGATGAATTTACAAATAAAAATGTGGAACATTGTTACAAATCGTAACTTTAAAATAGGTTTTCGAACGGTAGAGCTCATACAAGAACCGGTTCCCAAAGGTCTTAGCTTTTACTTTCGCATCAATGGACTACCTATTTTTGCCAAAGGAAGCAATTGGATTCCTTCCAGTATTTTTCCAGAACAGTCCTCTAAAGAGGAAACTATAAGGCACTTGTTGATTTCTTCAAAACTGGCTCATATGAATATGCTTCGGGTATGGGGAGGTGGCGTCTATGAATCTGATAAATTTTACGAACTTGCAGATGAAATGGGTATTATGATCTGGCAAGATTTTATGTTTGCCTGCGCAATGTATCCTACAACTCAAGATTTTCTGCATTCAGTCGAGGAAGAAATAAATCAGAACACTCGGAGACTTACGCATCATCCGAGTATAGTACTGTGGGCAGGAAATAATGAAAATGAAGCTGCATTATATGGAGACTGGTATGGTACTGGTAAAGCAGAAATTTACAAAACGGATTACTTGAAGTTGTACGTAAATATAATAGAAAATTTAATGAAGAAGATAGACCAAACAAGACCTTTCATAGTGTCTAGTCCAAGTAACGGGTTATTTGCCGATGAAAATGGAAGATTCTTAATAAATCCTCAATCAACTCTGTATGGAGATGGTGGGTTTTCTACCGGTTTTCACATTGAATAAATTGTTCTATAAAGAGTAATATACGTATATATAAATAATTTTTATTTGGTTGTTTTCAGTACACTATTATAATTATCTAGAAAACGGTTGGAACATAAACCAATATCCTACTGCAAGATTTTCTTCTGAGTATGGCTTTCAGTCTCTTCCTTTCTATTCTACTTTAAAAGATGTTGCTTCAAAGCCAGGAGACTTAATCTCCTCAAGCGAATTCATGAACCACAGACAACACCTGCCAGCAGGGAATTTCTTTTTAAAAAAGGCTATCAATGATAACTTTGATATTCCACAGTCTGATTGTGATAATTATGATTTTGAAAATTATATTTATCTAAGCCAAATAAATCAAGCAGTATCCATTAAAACAGAATCGGAACACTACAGGCATATGATGAGTGGATTTAATTCATTAGGAGAAGGGGGAACGATGGGCGCCCTTTACTGGCAACTGAATGATGTTTGGCAAGCCCCATCGTGGTCTTCAATTGGTAAGAACTGAAATATAAACTCAAAACTTAAAAACAAATTTTGTTTTATTATTTATCTACGATGTCAAGTATATATTTATTTGATTTCTCGATTTCACGTCAATTATAATTTAATGATTCTTTCGAGTCAAAATAATATTTTATATTTGTTAAAGTTCTTTAAAAATAATATTATTCTTTCTGACAGATTATAGTGGACGCTGGAAAATGTTACATTATTACGCTGTCGACTTTTTTGCGCCAATCATCATTTCTCCCAGACTCTCCGTAGCACATGAACTTAAAATTTACGTCATCTCCGATCTTCCCGATGACATTGACGATGCAAGAATAGAAATTAAGATTTATAAGTGGAATAGCTTTGATCCGGTATTCATAAAACATATAACAAATGTAACAATCGTAAGTACAATGATAAAAGAAAGTAAAATAAATCACATAAATATTAGGAGATACTAATAAGAATGTGATGGTACATTTAAAACTCTACTTATATTTCTTTACATCTTCAATTGTTGCAGGCAAAGAGAGAATCAAAAGTAGTGACGTCATTTTGGTTAGATAACTTTTTAAGGACAAATACGAATTGCGGAGATTTGAAAACTGCAAAGAAGAATTGTTTGGTAGAATTAGAACTAAAAAGCAAAAGTAACCAAAGAATAGCACCACTAAATTACGTTTATGCCTCTGATTTCAAAAATCTAACTCTAAGGAAAGAAAACTTCGAGGTAAATTAATATTCTTGTTAATCTCATTACTTGTGTTAATTGTTTAATATGCGAATTTTTATATCACAAATTCTATTTTAATTAAAAAATCAATGACTTTTCATTAAAAAGTTTATTTCATTTTTAATTTTAAGGTATTAATCGACATGGTGAATTGCAATGAGTTTAATCTGGATGTCCACTCAGATACTTTGAGTCTATTTGTCTGGTTAGATACAGGAAAAATAAAAGGACGGTTTTCGGAAAATGGTTTTCATATGACAGAAAATAAAAAGAAACTTAGTTTCTATACAGAACAACCGAGAACTTCACAAGATATTGCTGTAAATTTGAAAATCAAAAGCCTTTATAATATTTATATCAATTCTACACCGACAATTTACATCAGATCAAGTTATGAATATTGTAAAAATGTGTAAATTGTACTTACAAAACGATAACTAAGCAAGATATCTTTTTTTATGTGCCTACATTTTGTATCTGGGTTTAAAAGCATTAGCTTTTGAAATTTAAGTGTACTATTGTAAGAAAGAAAAACACACGAATCGACTGTAAAAACTTTGAAGTGTTAAGAATAGAACTTCGTATTCGAAGAGATGCTTATATATTGCAATCCTCTATTTTGATCGCGATGAATGAATTATAGGGCCATAGTCACTGAAAATTGTTGGGACATATATCAAGATGACGGCTACGATGTGTCTCCAATTAGTCATTTCTTATCCTCGTAAACATAGATGACAAGAGTGGGGGGCATTTAGAAAGATAGAAAAAAGTTGTGAAAATATGCAGCTGTTATGAACAAGCAATGAAAGTATCTACTTTTTTATTTTGAATATAAATAAATTATACTTTAATCAACACATTCTTAATAACATTTTTGTATAAATTATATTCAGTTTTTAAATAATTGTATTACTATACCGTTTACTGGAAAATAAAAATTCTATTAATTATTATAAACAATTAAAACTTTCAAGTATGACAAATTTATTTAACATGGAAATTTTCCTTATTCCACACAATTGGTAATTTTAATTTATTAAGTCTTCGATACCTATATTCAGTTATTTTCATTTATTAAATATTATTATTTTATTTTTAGATATTTGCAGTTGCCTTTAGATCTTTTAGCATATCTCATTTGTTAGTTTATCTTATCGATTTAAAATTGTAAATTATATGACACTTCAAATCCAAACAATTTTACGTTTGAATTCGGATTATTTTATTGTAGATCATTTACACGATTATTAATAATAATTGATGAATATTTATATTTATTTGAATACTTTTAATTATACTTTGGGTATATTTTAATTCATCAGGACCTTTACCAGATTCCCATATTATATTCACTATTAAAAGAAATCTTTCTGTATAAATTTGTGTTTATAATTCATGTTTTGATTATTTATGAATTATAATTTTATACCTCTGTCCTGTAGGTACACTGAACTCTTAAATAACGATTTATATAATTTCTCTACTCAATCGAGCCGTAGCTAGCTGTGATTCTATCGTAATATTTCGATGTAAGTAAGTTTTCTTAGTGAAACGCTGCAATACCTATAGCATCGTTACGAAGCGCATCATTGCCTATCCATTAAGAAAAAATATATATAATTAATGATTATTACATACATAAATCATTTATTACATACACAATAAATTAGTTAAGAATTATACCAGTGATACAATTGTTGTTTTATTCCTGAATATAATCAAAAGATGATTTCCATTCTTCTTATAAATTAGGCAAAATCATGTATTTTAATGAATTATACATAATTTATTAATAATTACGTAACCAGTACACTAAGAGAATTTTATTATATTATAATTCTAATATATTTTACAACTCAGAGATATGCATGCATTTATAACATAGTATACTATTTTAAAAATATATTAGATAAAATGTAGTTATCGAGGAATAGAACCCGTTACTTCGTAGTTATTTGTCATACGCTTTATCACTACTCTACACCGCAGTCTAGAAAAACATTCGTCTTCACTCTACTCTGGTATGAATGCGAGAGGGGCGTGACCTAGAGATATCCATAAAAATAAAACACACACACACACATATATATATATATATATATATATATATATAGATATAGATATATGTTCTTTTGTAATTCATATATGACCATATACGACCTTATGTGATTAATATATAGTATAATTGATTTCAATATAAGGAAATTATTCTATCCATATATGGCTAGAATATTGATACCAATTATTGCTATATCTTGACCACATATATCCATATATGACCATGTGTGCATTCAGAAAAAATATATGTCCATATATGAATTTTTTCATTTCTTATATGAAATCCTTAAAACATATATGCACCATGGATGTCCTAATAATATCAGGAATATCACTAGAATATCTAAGATAACTAGAGATAGTAAATCAAAAAAAAAAAAAAAAAAGGTAGTAAACCCCCAAGTTATACAGAATATAGTAGCAACTACTAATAAAATGCTTTGATCGGGCATCGCCACCAATTTTTCTCGCAAGACCCATGCGACTTTTCGCGCGCTCGCTCGTTTCCGCCCAAATGGGAACTTGCACAAGTCGGCGGGGTACTCCGATTGGTCCCCATCGAGTAATTCGGCGCGGGGTCTCCAGGTTGTCTAGGGAGACCCGAAAGAGCATTTCCGTAAGCGCCACGTACGTTGGTTTCATTATATTTATAGCTAAAGATAAATATACACCCTGGCGGTCGGCCAATCGAGCACGCTCGGACCGCGGACGAACGACTGCGAACTAAACCTGTAACAGCAACTATGTCAGTGTAGCCGCGATTCGCGCGACATGTAACGAATTAATGTGCGTCGGGGTCGGCGAAAAAAAGGCGAAATTGCAGGATGCCGACGCAGTGCAAGAAGATGGCGAACTGCGCCTCGGCGTCACTTTACGTAACCGCGCTGTGACACGCTGCTGGTAACTTTTTTCGTGACTTTCGCGTAACCGCTCGGGCGAAACGAGGGGGGGGGGGGGGAAGCGAAAATTTGACTTTTACAGAGGAATTACCGGGGGCGAGGGGTGCGGTCGGAGTTTTGGTGAAGTTGTTGCGTAACGGCAAGGCTTGACGTTAAGATGGTTCAAATGTTGTGCTAGCAAGCAAGATGTCGAAAATGCACCACTTTTACCCCACGTCCACGGGGGACGCACTTTGCCCCCTGGGCTTCCACCCCCAAGTGCGATGGCCCACTAGGTGCAAACGGTGTTTCAGGTATCGGCAATATGGAAATGCGATTTTTTTTTGTTTTCCATAACTCCCTTAGAATATCCCTTTTGTTGAGCATAGCTAACCGACGGTGCCATACTTCATGGAACTTCGGGAATTTTGGGATTTTAATTTTTCTGTTACATCTTTTATTATTATCATTGTAAATATTCTTTGTATATAATTATAGTTATGTGATTTTTATTGTGGTTCGCTTAAAAGTGATTAATTAATAAATTTTGGAAAGTTTTATAGTATTATTGTAAAAAAAGAAATTAGTGACACGTTTGTTGTTATGGATGAATGCGCTTCTGTTGATCTAAAATTAAACAAAAAAGAATTTGCATAAAATACCGGACGATGTTTGTGACATAGGAAATCTTGTCCTCAATAAATATTTCTCAACGTTTATTGTTATTGTTCGCGTTTCTTGCGGTTTCGAAAATACATAACATTGATTAAACAAAATTGCTATTCCAGAACGGAATTTATTTTTATAAATGTAGATTCACGTGTTTTTGTCGTTATTGAAATAGTTTAAATATAAAATAGTTGAGTCAACGTGAAGTAAGATTCATTAATATTCGCAATTCGAAATTAAAATTACGCTTATTTTTAACGATGAAGTGAACATTTTTGAAAATAAAATTGTAATTGAATAAAAACAAGTACAACTTATGAATAACAATATAACGGAACAAAAGTATTATAGAATGTACGGACATTTCATTTTACTTCAAAATTTATGTAAATGTAAAAATTGTTTAAATATATATTATATAAGCACCCTGGTTAAAGGACCACTGGGTTTTATAACAGAAAAAATTTATGTCTTTCATATTGCTTTATGCAATTTTATGATTTCTCATAATGTGTTGTGATAATTCATATCCTTCTTATAATTTTTCACAAGGTATTTCCTTAAGGCAGTTCCACGTATGTATGCTATGTCAATTTGATCAAACTCGATCAAGTTGGAGGAATCCACATGTTAATTCCACGCTGAAATGACTTTTACGAATTCTATTTGCAAAAAATAAAATTAATTCTATTTGGGTTTCAAAATAACATATCTCAGTTAGCGATGAGTTCGTTGACCTTTACACTGTCGTCTGAATTACAATAATAAAAAGCAGAATCTAAAATGTATTACTAACGTAATTCTTAAGAAGACAATTGTGTATCTGTGGTGGTTAAATCGATTAGTTTTATCTGCAACCACAGAAATATAATTTCTTGATCATTTCTTAATCAATTTAGAGGAACTTCCATAAGGAATTGTCTTAAAGAAAAAAGATAATATAATCAGATAATATGAAAACATCACATTTAACCGAATTAATTGAACAAATTATTAAGATTCAGAAGATATATACATGCAAGTGTATCCTAATAAAAATTAATGAATTAATAGAGACTACAAAGATCACGCGGGGAAAAATAGTAAACCCAAAGATTTGACTTCATCGTCACCTAGTCTAACACCATGGGAAGCGCCGATAGACAAGTAAGATATATTTTTATTAAAATTAAGTACACGTTTACAACCATTTAGCTATCTGATTTAATTTTTGTTTCCTCATTTGCAAAAATAAATACGTTTCGCACAATGTTATTTAATTCTTATCAATCATTTTTTCCGCCTAGCAATTGGATTTGAGATAAATAAATATTCTTGGACTTTAAGGACTCCGGAAAATGCGGATTCCAAAAGAAGCTGGTCGTCGACGTCGAACCTGTTAAAAGGCGAAGCCAACCAAACGGCACTGAATTCAGCTGGATGGAACTCCGTGATGGACTTGACGAGTGCCGATGGAATGGCAGATTCAAAATTAGCTAATTCGACAACTTCCAGAGGCAAAGCGTACGCGGGCTCGCAGTCAGATAGCTTTAATCTTCGTCGGCATTCGTACAATGAGGGAGTTCAAGAGCGGCCCCAAAAGCTTCAAATAAAAAATGTGATCAGTAAAACCAACGGCACGTCATCTGACACTGATGCCGAGTTTATCATTCAAGTAGGTACAATTTTCTACGAGCTCGTTTTTCTGCCATCTTTTATCCAACAATAAAGTTTAAATTTACTCGAACTTGCGAGGAATTGCAAAAAGGGAAGAGATTGTAAAAGAAAAATGAAATGTAAATGAAATCCTCTTCGCAAGTTGCGTGATTAAAGTGATTATTTTTAATCGTTAGTTTGCTGTTTTTAGGTTATATGTTATTATTTGTACTGGTTGAAAATTACTTCTGTTTTGTCAATTTAGGTCCGAAAGTCGCGCGTTTTAGAGCCAGAAGATGTCGAATCTTTTACGATAAAGCAAGGAACGCTCGATCGAGAAATCAGAAAGGGCGAGAAAACCGAAAAGGTGTTTTTTGGATAATCGCTTTTTGCGCTGACGAAAATGTCGAGCAGAAGTCTTTGACCCACCCCGAATCCGATTTCTTGGGTGCAAAGCCAAAAGTTCATTATTCATTCCAAGTTGACTTGCCAACGTCTCATAACACAATGACATATAATTACGGCCTCTCGATGATCAATCTTTCAAGCAATTGTGATTACATATGTTGTTCTTATGAAATTACCATAAAATCGATGATTTGAGTGTTCAAACTTTTACTATTAAATCACATTATATTTAATTATATAAAATATCATAATAACTATTAATGTTGTCTAAAATTAAATCGACGCTTAATAATTCGAACCACTTTATTTTACTTTATTTATATTGGTGATTAATTATTAAACAGTAAATGAATTTTGTCCTGGCATAATTAATCAAGTTCTGACTTAAACAGATTAGGAAAGAAATTTTAAATTTTATAAATTGGACAAGATTTAGATGAGTATTTATTCTTATATAAATGTATTAGTAGTTATTAATATATCTATTATATCTGGAGGATATGACTGCATTTATAATATTCCTTATAATATGATACAATATGTTAAAACAATATTAGAAAAAATGTCAATGCCTTGGTAACTAAGGTAACAGGTTTTAATCCTTGATAACGAAACTTGTTCTATTTTTTTCTATATACTATATGATATTATAAAAAACCCTATAAATGCAAATATATCTCCGAGGTATTATAAAACATAGTAACAATTGCTAATAAATTTATCTCAACATAATATAAATATTTGGCAATAATTAAAACTTCAATTTACAATTGATTATAATGTAATAAGAATGACAATTGTAGTTATAATGAAGTCCACAAGTATTAAGCAATTCCGAACAATGATTCTTTTTCAACGCATAAATTGTTAACTTTCCCGTTAGGCCCCAAATTACAATCGGAGAAGCCCCAATTTTCCTCAGTGCACAAAACGCTTCTTACACTTATAAGGCTTCATTTTCAATTTTGCATATTTGAGTAGACCTGTAGTCATGTTTTTCAGTAGACAGCTGACACGTCACACATACCACAGTCTCATAAAAATTTTTTTTTTTGTACGAATGACTTGTTTTATTCCAGCTACAATATTCGACACTACAAACATTGCTTTCGGCAGCAGCGCATAGTGATCGTAGATACCTGCATTTGTTTGGCATTTCCAATCAACCAGGATGAACAAACTTTAATTTTATCAATAATTGTACAAAAAGTAATTAATTAATATTTTGACCAGTGTTATCTTCTTTCTTTTTTTTTATTCTTAACAAAATGAAAATAAATTTTTCAACTGTTAAAACTGAAGTACTTGCAAAAAACTTGAAATAAAAATAATTTTTGCAATTGTTGATCGAATATTGTTCTATCCATGGATCAGTAAGAACCATTTATTATCCTTCATAAAACATACGAGATTTATTCTTTTTATAGCTATTTCCCTCCAAATCATTATTCCATCCTATTATAATTTCGCCAATTACAGGTTGATCATTTATTTTATTTTATTGACTTCAAACGTGCACTTTTTATTTCAGGTTGAATTTTGTAAAAAAAAAACGGAAATGAGTTTTGTTACACGTTTTGATTTCTTTTGATTTTTTGAATCGCATTGATAAAACGTATTAAATTTGATTTATATAAAATATAAAATAACTACGTTTATTAATAATACGTTTGTGTGCGTGTGTTTTTATTTAGAATGAAATGGAAAAGATGCGGGCGCAACTCAACGATATGAGGATAAGGTGCGAAAGGGCAGAAAAGGAAAAAAACGAAATTTTACTTCGCAGGCTTGCCAGTATGGATTCGGTTTCCACTAAAGCGACCATAAATGAAGTCATGAAGTTACAGAAATCGGTCAAGGAGCTACAAATGGAAAATAAAGGTTTTTTTTTTAAATTTCCAGTAATTTAATTCCCACTTTAATTCCCAGAATTTGACTGCTAATTATAATTTGTTATAGCCCCCAAGGAGGAATGTTTCAAAATGATTCTATGTGTTCAATTTTAGGACTCACCGATGAAAAGAGTAATTTGCTAATTGAATTGAAAAATGTACAGAAAGAATTGAATTCGAAAAGTCATAGGAGCGATCGAGAGAAGGTCAATGAAGAGTTACGGTCAAAATTGTCCGCGGCGGAGAACCTTTGTGAAACGCTGATGGACGAGAATGAGGAAATGAAAAAGGAAATCAGAGAATTGGAGGAAGAAATTTATGAGATGCAGGACAATTTTAGGTGCGAACGAAACATACCAATTTAGAATATTTATAATTAAACTCTTAAATGGCATGCACGTTAATTAAATTAATTATTTTGTTTCGTTTTAATTTCCATCTCCAACTTAAAATATCACTTCTTTATAATAATAATAAAAAAAAAATAAACTAGATTGTACAAATAAAGTAGATTGCCAAAAAATCAAAATACAAATTTTACTGTGGGTTACAATAATAAATTGCATTGACTTATAAGAGTTCTAACTTATTGATTATGCCTTACATCATAATGATACAATTTTAGAGAAGAACAAGTCGACGAATATACGAACTTGCGCAAGAGCTTAGAACAGTCGAACAAGAATTGCCGGATTTTGTCGTTCAAGTTAAGAAAAGTGGAACGAAGATCGGAACAATTGGAGAAGGAAAAGAATGACGTGGAAAAGAGATATGATCAAGTACAATAATGTGTTTTAGAAATGAAATATATAATTAACTTAGTAAAAGTCTAAATTGACGGGCAAACCATTGCATGCCTGGTTACCACCCGGTCAATTTTTGCTAAGAATTACTTAACAGTAGCAGCAAATTATCTAAATATTACACTGAGAAGAAAGTAACAGTAAAATTGAATAAAACACTTTGTATTAATTTAGGGATACTTCCAAATTTTTAAGATATTTACTATTAACAATAGTAAAAGTAATAATCACACGAGTAATTTTTAGTATTCGCAAATTATAAGCTATTACATAATTTTACTATTATTTATAGCAAAAATAGTCATCTTTCCAATGTATACTTAAATCACCATAAAAGATAGTAATAAAATGACATGAATTTAATGCAATTTGTTACGAATTTTAGGTGAAAAAGATCGAAGAAGTGTTGAAGAAGATTGGAACCGAATGCAAAAGCAAATCGTTAAAGAGAACAGCCGATACGTATAATAAAGTGCAACTTCGAAAATTGATTGATGAAATGGGCAAAGATATAGGTGGTGCTATTAATAATCACGTTCTATAAATTAATTTATTTCGTAAATTTAAAATTAAGCGAGTGAACGTAATCGTTACGAATGATTTTGAAACCATTATTGACATAATAAATCAAAATTTAAATTTTTTTTTTAATAATCATTGAATTTCTTTCAACAGTAATAAATTGCTTTTATTTAAAAAAAAGTATAATTTATGTTTAAATAATAATGAGCAATTGTAATTATACGTAAAAAATTTTATTAGGAGACGCGATTAATATTTTCGCACAAATCGTGGACGAAAATGAAGACGCGGTTAATAATTTAAAAAGCCAAGACTTCAAATACGATGACCTTGTGAAAGAACACGAAGCTGTGAAGGAAAAATTAGAAAAAGCGTTGAAAGACCTTGAGACGGAAAAAGAAACGAAAAGTAAACCATCAAGTGGCGTTGGATATGGTCAGAAAACTGATGAAGTTCAAAACGGTAAATTGTCGAAATAAAAAACAATTAATCCAATGTTATATAATATTTGTAATCTTGCAAAATTAAATTTAAAAAAAAAAGGATTTACAATTGAATTTAATATAAGATTTAGTTAGTGTAGAAATAAGTCGGCTATTTTTTTTTTAATTTCGCAGTGAAAAAGAAATTGGACGATATGAAAAATGCACGAGACGCGGACAAGAAGTCTTGGGATGCCGAAAAGCAAAAGTTACAAGACGAGGAAAAGAAGATGAGTGCAAAAATAAAGTCTCTAACCGATGAGAAGCAGAAAATACAAAGTGATTACGAGCAGCTTAAAAGGGATTTCGGTTAGATTTATTTAGAAAAATTTTCAGTCGCACTGAGAAAAGTAAAATATAAATTACTATTTTTTATATCAATCTAATTTTTATATAATCTAAGGATGCATATTAGAAATAAATAATTGGTTATAAAAAATAGTTACAATTAAATAATGTATAGCAACATGCTATACAAAACTACTAAAAATTGCTTTTACTACGATTAATAGTAATAATTTTTACATTTGAGAAATATCCTTATATTAATTTAAAATTGTTTAAATTTTATTATTGCATTTTTCTCAGTGCAAACTTTAAATAAAGACCAATTATAATTACATGTACGTTTCTCAGATAACGCTTCAAGTTTGAAGAATGAAAACTCCAAAATGGAGACAGTTGTTAATAGATTGAAAAAGGATTTAGAAAAAGAGAAAGAAAAGGCGAAAAAATTGCAGGAGGATTTGACAACGCATACGGACAAAGAAAGCAGAATAACAAAAACACTTGCAGCGGTAATTGATTGCAAATCATTTTTATAATCGTCGTATAGTTTTTCTATGTTGTTGAAATGTCGATTGCTTTTATTGATACAAATATCAAATAAATTTGATTATGAAATGACACTAATTTATATAAATTTTAGGTAGAGAAAGCTAAAACCCAGTTAGAGGCAGATTTAAAACTTGCGAAACAAGAATTAGAAACTAACAAATCGTCACATTCCGCTAAAGTAGAAGAGTTGAAAACAAAGCTCGATGAACTGCAACGGGAAAAGGATAAGGTTGAAGATGATGCAGAACGGAATAAGCAAGCGAATGAATCAGAAATCGCGACTCTCAAGAAGAAAAATGCAATGCTACAGAAATCCAGCATTAACGCGAAAAAGATCAACGAGCTGAAGCAAAATTATGACGACAGAATACGAAGTATTATTATTTTCGAAATAAAATAACACTACTTATTGCAATCCCAATTAAAAAAAATGCTGAAAGATATTTCACAAGGGAAGTTTCCTTAAGAAAGTTCCACGTGTATTTGATATATTTTCAGTGACTTTGACACCACAACTACATTTTGTTTTATTAATAAATACTTTTAAATTTTATCTAGATATAGAAAGTGAGCTGGAAAAAAGTGTTCAACAGCACTATGAATTAAACCTAAAGTACGAAGAATTGCAAAAATCCAAAACGAAAGTGGACGGCGATAACGATTCTTTGAACAGGTGATAAATAATTTTTATACAAGTTTTTATTATTAATAGTACACTGAGAAAAATGAAATAGTATATTTATCAATAAATTCTGGGGTATTGAACCTATATGTACTCTGTAGGTGTAACTGTAATAATTTATGGAAAAACTAAGTATATGTAATGCATACAGTTCTAT